>CALNXI010004608.1:0-24044 GCA_942486025.1 Porites evermanni | reverse complement strand
TGTAACACCTTTTTCTGAAAACTGTACATGGCACTTAAAAGCTACAATTTAAGTTAAGGCCTTCTGTGGTCTATTCTGCTGCTATAATTCAGAAAACTGATACAATATTGTATGTTCTTTTTAATTTTACTCTTTTTGACCTGGAAATATTCCTTTACAGTTTTAAAAAAATTAGCGATTTCATGACATCTTTTTGAAAACCCTTTAAGAAGTTGTCTATAATTAACGACTTTTTAAAGGAGACAGACATTTGCATTAACGTTTGAATGTGATTTGAATTAACAAGCTGAATATAAAGAAATACACTGACGTATTTCTGATTGGTGATGATTTTTAATCACAGTTGTTGAAATACCGTGTATAATACGGTCCAGTTTCTGCCTTGTTTGAACGTTCGAAACTCTGATTTAAAACCAAAATAACTTTGTTTCACCCAAAGGCAGAATATTTTTTATCTAACTAGTGCCGTTAGAAGGAATCATCTGCTTTGTTAACAAGGAAGTCATTCAATTTAATGTCAGAGGTAAGTTCTGTTATTTCACGCATGAGACAAATCGATCAACCCCACAAAATCCACCGATCACAAAGATGATCATACCTCACAAAACGTCTCCCAGAAAGAACAGTGATCGGCTCAAAGATAATATGCACTGTATAAATCAAGATTTAATGAGTCTTACGTAAACTATTCACTGTAATGATAGTATGGTAACTTGCGATATTTGTTGCACTTGTCTCATGCCGTCATTAATGGCCTGTGGTACACGCTGAAACATAAAAAGCAACGAAAATTTTTCAAAAAGTCTCCTGGTTCTTATAGATACTTTAAGTGGCCGAACGCAAGACAATGCTATTAGGCCATCCTCTTTTTTTACCCCGTTTAGCGTCGTCCGACCGACCCAAATTTTTGGCGTTTTCAAAAAAAAAGGAACGACTTAGTTAAACCATTTTTCAGTGGAAGTAATTCTTTTTATCTGGTGAGTGAGCATAGTAACAGTATAGGGAAAAACAGGAACAAAAACAGGAACATTGAATTTAATTAGTAAAAAATATCGTAAATACAGTGTCCAGCACTGAGTATTTATCAAGCTTTGAAGTGTGCATGTTACTTGAATTCATTCCCCATCCCATTTCCTTATAGTTTCGGTTATTTACTTCGAACTCCCGCTAACTCGAACTATTTTCGATTTCCCTTAAAGGTTCGAGTTATCGGGAGTCGACTGTGTTCATATTATATACACATTTTAAAAACAACTTGATAAGCACGTTCCGATTTTTACATTTAACAGCTTAAAACAGGACGCAATAATTTAAAATGCAAAGAAATCGAACACATTAATATATTACCACGATTTTTCTGCCTCTGTTGCTTTTGTAGATGTCTAAAATCCTGCTCACTCTGCTAATAACATTGTCGACAGCTCTCGTTTTTAGAACACGTGGTGAGTACGATTCATCAATCTTATGAAGGTCTCAGTGGGGTTGACCGCTAGCCGTAAAACAGCCTAAAATTTTAGTCGTTGGCTCCACAAAAAAAATTGAGACAAAGGCGCAAACTCGTCCATAGGACTTTTTTTTCTTTTTTTCTTTTTTTTCTGACCATAACCTGTACAGTATTGACGCCATTTTACCGGATATCGTAAACGTCTTCTATGTTTGGTCAACGCTTGCTGGTTATGAAGAATTAGCCGGGGGATTTCAGCCGAAAAGAAATAGAGAAATATTTTGAATGAATAATAATAACCTCTGACGCCTCCACCCTATTGAGACCGTTGTATATGTTTACGAAAATATCATTTTGTCTTGTACTGTTACTCAAAATATTGCAGAGAACGTTCTTAGCCATGTTTTAAGTTACCAGTGAATAGGAACATTTGAAATCGGGCGGTAACTGCCTTAACTCTCAAATCGACATCAGGAGATTTTAAAAAAACTGCTGATGATATAAAAAGGAATGTGTAATGTCAAATTCTCTTTTTACCAAACTGCTGTATCTAGATATTCTTTTTTTCTTTTTTCCTGTTTGATTTAATATTGATCAAAATATTTCAAAATTTTTAGCTGAGGCTGAGTATGACACAAAAAGGTTTATAGATCGAGAAGGGTGTTATCCGCTTGAACGACCGACCAGGCTGAGACCAACTACACTCTTCTGGATCTGCATAATTTCCCATTTCCTATTAGAGCCGAAATCACTAAGTGAATTTTTTTAATATTCATTTACTGTATGTCCAAGCTCTTCGTTATTCTATATTTTTGTCATAAACTGTAATCATATGAATAATTTTAAGATTAACAAGTTCATCGCGTTTGAGCGATTAACCGCCATTTCCTTAATAGCGGCTGTACTGAATGATGAACAGAGACTGTTACGTAACCTGTTTCAAAACTACAGCAAATCTTCTCGACCCGTCCTCAAAAGAAATTCCCAAGTGGTCGTCATATTTAGAGCAAAACTCAAACAGATAATAGATTTGGTAAGTAGGAATGAATAGTAAGTGTTAATGAAATTAATAAGAGACTGAATGGAATAGCAAACATATGAAAAACTTAAATGAGGGTAAGCGCTTCGCGAACAAGCCCCAATGATGGTGCCTACAGTATTATTTTATTTTATTTTATTTTTATGCGAATGAAAATGACTTTTAGGAACTGGAATAACGAAATGAAATTCCGCGACAAAGTTCGTGTAATTACCTGCTGGATTTTCGGACNCTTAATAGCGGCTGTACTGAATGATGAACAGAGACTGTTACGTAACCTGTTTCAAAACTACAGCAAATCTTCTCGACCCGTCCTCAAAAGAAATTCCCAAGTGGTCGTCATATTTAGAGCAAAACTCAAACAGATAATAGATTTGGTAAGTAGGAATGAATAGTAAGTGTTAATGAAATTAATAAGAGACTGAATGGAATAGCAAACATATGAAAAACTTAAATGAGGGTAAGCGCTTCGCGAACAAGCCCCAATGATGGTGCCTACAGTATTATTTTATTTTATTTTATTTTTATGCGAATGAAAATGACTTTTAGGAACTGGAATAACGAAATGAAATTCCGCGACAAAGTTCGTGTAATTACCTGCTGGATTTTCGGACATAAGTAACACCTCCCTTATACCATTAGTAGTATCCCCATACTTGTTATAATTTAGAGCATTATTCGCCAACACAAGTTGTATTAGCGACCAATAAGTTAAGTGAATTTTAGTTTGTTGATCCGATAGAATAAAGTGACCACTGTATGTTAAAGAAAAACAATAAAGACGATGCAGGTTCACTGTATATGTCCGGTATCATTTATGACGTGGCACAGTAAGAATATAGAGTTATAAATACATTCCGTTTAAAAACAAACCTCTCCAGGAAATGCATTTCGATTCCTACTCACTAACAAGCAAACTTTAAGTCTGTTAGAAATACACTTGGCTGTGCAATTATCTCATACTCTCAGTATGGTATCATCGTACAAAAGTAGGTGGAGTTGCTGCAAATACATCTGTAGCAGTAGTTTTAAAGGTTTTAACGTGAGAATATTTTAGCCAGTGATGAGATACTTTAAACGCTACCACTAATTCTACAATTGTTTGAGTCAAGAAAACTCATTTCAAGAAGTCAATTCTGCCGTTAAGGCCCTCGCACTAGGATACCTACACTCTGTAAGATTGACTGGACTCCGTCTTTTACTCTTATTCCGTTTAGAAGGACAATGAACAACTCTTACAAGTAATCCTCTACACTTATCAGGTAATTATGGAAATTATCAACATCTTAACCAGATAACACCTTTCAGTCAACTCTGTGGACAGTCTAAACGGGAATATGTAAGCGAGCTGTGTTGTTGTTGTTGTTGTTGTTGTTGTTCAAAGTCGGCTTAAACAAGGTCTCCGTCAGGGAATATAGGGACTTTAGGCAAATCGCTACGGCTACCTCTACCACGGCGGTCGTGGGAGCGGAGTCCTGGGGAGAGTACGTCACCGTAGCCCGACAAATTTCAGCTTTAAGCCAGCGGCGCCTAAACAATGACTACGGGATTTCTCTTTCATTTGCTTTCGCTATTAATTAGTAAAACGCAGAGAAGACGTAATAATTGGAAAACCAGAAGCGACAAATACTTTTTTGATAAAGATTTTAAAACCAGTGATTGTAAAAACTAGGGGAAAAAGGTGAGTTTTAGACTCGCGTAGTAGCGACTACACCACAAGACAGGTCATTGTAGGATTTGGCGCGGCGGCGAAAGGTCATTTCGAAGCATGCGCAGTGCTTCATTTTTGGGCTCTTTTATTTCTGGCCGCAGTAGTAGAGGTCGCCGTAGAGATTTTCCGATTTCCGAAGTCCCTAACATCGCTATTAAGGAATTTACGTTTTTGAAACTTTGTCACGTTCATTCCATCTCGCTTAAAATGTCAGATTATCATGGTACGCAACATTTTTCAGGAATGGATCAACCCCCTTTTGACCTGGAATGCATCTGATTTCGGTGATATCGACGAGATCAATGTAGACGCTTCCAAAGTGTGGGTTCCAGATATCTTGCTTTATAACAGGTATTGTTTTGAAATTTACCATATCCAGTCCAAGAGGGATAAAAAATCGTTCCTGTTACTGAACACGTTGTATCTGATTAACATACTGCTTAACTGGGGGCCGGGGAAAGCACCTTGCAGTTTAAGGATGTGTCAACGGCCCGTCTTTATAAAGCATTCCCTCTAAGGTATATTAAAAAGTACTTCTAGACGATATAAAAAGAACTTCTTAATGTTTGGTTGCCTTAAGGTCAATTTAGGTACTTGAACTCACTTTAGTTATTAAGACTGATTTTTAAGTCTGGTAATTGTTTTTCAATTTCTTTGCAACTTAAGTGCGGAATTTACATTTCCTGGAGGGACACACAAGTACAAGACAGACGTTGTCATCTATTCAAATGGACGAACGATATGGTTAGCTCCAGCAATGTTTGTGACAGTCTGCCGATTGGACGTCAGGTAAACACTGGCGTTAGCAACGTCATCATTAGGTTAAGCTTGACAAGAGCTTTAAATGAGAATATGATCCATTTAACTTACAAAAACACGTCTTTTGGATGGTCCTCGTTTTAGAATTAAGCTGAGTGACCAGATCGCTGTCAAATCAATGGTCTGATGGACTGTTCCAACACTTGGTAAATTTCTAGCATCCTAGAAGGAAAAATACAAATCAGTCATTGCTTAGGTATAATTATTAAGAAATGAATGGGTGTAACTGGTAAGCCCATTTCCCTCTAGAATCTTGCAATTACGGCATTAATTTTTCATGTCATTTCCACCATCAGGTATATAACAAACCCACAATAGCTTGCTCTTAAGTTGGCTTGATAAGCGCAATGAATAAAGCGTTGCATCCAATCATCAACAGGGTTCGATTCCCGGTCAAGCCTGATTTTTTTCAGGTTCCTTTTCAACCGCTTGGATTGTTCATTCTACTGCAAAGATCACGTTCAATTTCATAATTACGACATTACTGATTTTTTCCCCTTGTTATGTTTATAAAGTAAGGACCATGCTGTTTATAACGTTAACATAAAATTATGCTTATATCCTCGTAAGATATTTCCCGTTTGACGAACAAAAGTGTCCCATGAAATTTGGCAGCTGGATTCATGATGAAAGCCGCTTGGACATGCGCATTCTTACGAATGCCTCAAGTGATGACATCTACACAGAACATGGTGAATGGCAACTACTAAATATAGAACAGAAAAGGTGACTGTAGCTTACAGTTTATAATGTCTTATAGTTGTCTGCTTGTTTATAGTATATGATTGCATGGCAATAAATTATTTCCACTTTATTGTCCAATAATTTCTAGCGAATTTCACAGTGTTAAAAATATTACAACGACAAACGTGTTCACTACAATAACAAATTTACTTTATATGAATACACTTCACAATATTGGAAATTCCACAACTAAGCAAAACGAGGTGGGTTACGGTTGACGGCTACTGAGTTGATTTTAATTGACACAAATGAAACAACAAAAACAAACTGTAAAAAAAGGAAAGAAAGACAAAACAAAAAGGCATTACATGCAAAACTTTAATGATTTTAGGCATGCTAATATTTGTCATTTCAGGAGTTCAAAGTTGTACGACTGCTGCCCTAAACCGTACGTTGACATTACCTACACCATTCACGTTCGGCGAAAGTCATTGTTTTACACACTGTATCTGATTATCCCTGCTTTGATCATCACCACTATGGTCCTGATAGGCTTCTATCTTCCACCGGAATCCGGAGAGAGAATGCAGCTTGGAATCACTGTGCTGTTAGCTATGATTGTTTTCTTACAGTTTGTCTATCAGAACCTCCCTTCTACATCCGATGGCGCTCCTCTTTTGGGCAAGTTCTATATTATCACCATGGTTCTAATCTCCCTCTCATTGGCAGCAACCTGCCTTGTGCTTAATTACTCTTACGGTCACCATGGTGATGGTGAGATGCCAATGTGGGTTCGTTTAATTATTCTTGACTGGCTCGGAAGGTTCTTTGGATCAAGGAATTCATTTGGCAAACGCCGGAGAATCATGACAAGTGACGATATCTTAAAGAGAAACGAATGGAAAACCGCTGCCCGTATTTTGGATAAATTCTTCATTGTTTTCTTTGCACTGTTAATCACTATTGTTTCACTCTCGATGTTCTTTCAAGCTCCCCACTGACTCGATTACGACGATCGTGCCAAATACAAAAATTTTTCTTTTTGAAAATTAGAAACAGGTATAACAAACTTTCAACTTGGATTGAACCCATGAAACTCGTGAAAAATTGTTTCCTCCATGAAAATACTGGAGGCCAATCACCTTACTTAACACCGACTACAAGATTGCAGCGAAAGCTGTAGCAAGGAGAATCGAACAAATGCTACCAAAAATAATCAACTCTGATCAAAAAGGGTTAATTAAAGGTCGTTATATTGGCGAGAACATGAGGCTGATTAGTGATATAATGGAATATACAAAAGCTCAAAACCTATCAGGGATATTATTGTCATTAGACTTTAAAAAAGCGTTTGATACTCTTGAATGGCCGTATATTAATAAGATGTTAGATACTTTGAATTTTGGACAGAGTTAAAAGATGGATTAGCGTTTTTTATGCAAATATTGAAACAGCAGTTTTAAATAATGGATTTGCAACCAAATGGTTTAAGCCCTCGAGAGGAGTAAGACAGGGGTGTCCACTCTCCCCATACCTCTTCGTTCTCAGCGCCGCAAATTTTAGCTGCTAAAATTCGTCAAAACAATCTTATGAAAGGAATCTATTTATTTGGAAATGAAGCTGAATAAGCCAATTTGAGGATGATACTAATTTACTTCGTGCTGATATTAGCTCTATGGAAAATTCATTTGTTATCATAAATAATTTTGGAGACATTTCAGGCTTGCAGCTTAATGTCAAAAAAACCACAGACAGCAGTATAGTTAGGAAAGTGGTCCAAGAATCGCTCCACACCGTTGCAGTTAAACCTGGAGGTCTCAACTTTTTGTTAAGATGCAAGTACAACCCAAGGTATCTACACCCAAAACTACCTATTTTTATAGAGATATACTGTCGTTCTTCGTCCAAATAAAACGTCAACTTAAACAAAAGAATGAACAGAACATGGAAATGGCAATCCTTTCTTTATAAGGGAATGGTTTGCAAAAGGAATTATTTCCATAAAGGATCTCCTACAGGAGAATGGACAATTTCTTACTTATGAGGAGTTTCAAAACTAACTACAGTCCACTGAGAACTTTATTGACGCCATTAAGACAATACATATACCGGACGACCAAACTAGTGTCCTTTGACGTGAAATCACTGTTCACCAGTATTCCACTTTAACTGGCTCTAATCTGTACTGAAAACGCTTTTAAGAACTCTACTGTTGAACTACTACTACCTACAGACGACATTATGAACCTACTCAACCTCTGTTTAACTTCGACGTACTTTCAGTACAACGGCAGACATTACAAACAGTTACACGGTACAGCTATGGGCTCTCCAGATTCTGTTTTTGTAGCAGAAATTGTCATGCAAAACATCGAGGAACAAGCCCCAGCTATACCTCTCTGGTTATGTTACGTTGACGACACATTCACTGCCGTACACAAAGACGGAATCGACGCCTTAACACCTTAACAGACAGAACGCGGACATACAGTTCACCAAAGAGATGGAAGAAAATGGTAAGATACCTTTTCTAGACTGCTTGGTCACTCGCGACAACAACAAACTACAGTAATGATAACTCAACATGTTATACCCTAACAAGAATGTAAAATAAAAAAACAGAACAAAACTTTAATCCTGGATCGGCCTTTCAGGAACCGGGCCCTGGTGGATATATTATTTTCTCATTTCGTTGGATGAGTTTGGACTCGGTCCTCCTTATCATGTGGATATTTTAAGGTTTTATATGATGAAAGCCGCTTGGACATGCGCATTCTTACGAATGCCTCAAGTGATGACATCTACACAGAACATGGTGAATGGCAACTACTAAATATAGAACAGAAAAGGTGACTGTAGCTTACAGTTTATAATGTCTTATAGTTGTCTGCTTGTTTATAGTATATGATTGCATGGCAATAAATTATTTCCACTTTATTGTCCAATAATTTCTAGCGAATTTCACAGTGTTAAAAATATTACAACGACAAACGTGTTCACTACAATAACAAATTTACTTTATATGAATACACTTCACAATATTGGAAATTCCACAACTAAGCAAAACGAGGTGGGTTACGGTTGACGGCTACTGAGTTGATTTTAATTGACACAAATGAAACAACAAAAACAAACTGTAAAAAAAGGAAAGAAAGACAAAACAAAAAGGCATTACATGCAAAACTTTAATGATTTTAGGCATGCTAATATTTGTCATTTCAGGAGTTCAAAGTTGTACGACTGCTGCCCTAAACCGTACGTTGACATTACCTACACCATTCACGTTCGGCGAAAGTCATTGTTTTACACACTGTATCTGATTATCCCTGCTTTGATCATCACCACTATGGTCCTGATAGGCTTCTATCTTCCACCGGAATCCGGAGAGAGAATGCAGCTTGGAATCACTGTGCTGTTAGCTATGATTGTTTTCTTACAGTTTGTCTATCAGAACCTCCCTTCTACATCCGATGGCGCTCCTCTTTTGGGCAAGTTCTATATTATCACCATGGTTCTAATCTCCCTCTCATTGGCAGCAACCTGCCTAGTGCTTAATTACTCTTACGGTCACCATGGTGATGGTGAGATGCCAATGTGGGTTCGTTTAATTATTCTTGACTGGCTCGGAAGGTTCTTTGGATCAAGGAATTCATTTGGCAAACGCCGGAGAATCATGACAAGTGACGATATCTTAAAGAGAAACGAATGGAAAACCGCTGCCCGTATTTTGGATAAATTCTTCATTGTTTTCTTTGCACTGTTAATCACTATTGTTTCACTCTCGATGTTCTTTCAAGCTCCCCACTGACTCGATTACGACGATGGTGCCAAATACAAAAATTTTTCTTTTTGAAAATACGAAACAGGTATAACAAACTTTCAACTTAGATTGAACCCATGAAACTCTTGAAAAATTGTTTCCTCCATGAAAATACTGGAGGCCAATCACCTTACTTAACACCGACTACAAGATTGCAGGGAAAGCTGTTGCAAGGAGAATCGAACAAATGCTACCAAAAATAATCTACTCTGATAAAAAAGGATTTATTAAAGGTCGCTATATTGGCGAGAACATAAGGCTGATTAGTGATATAACAGAATATACAAAAGCTCAAAACCTATCAGGGATATTATTGTCATTAGATTTTAAAAAAGCGTTTGATACTCTTGAATGGCCGTATATCAATAGAATGTTAGATACTTTGAATTTTGGAGAGAGTTAAAAGATGGATTAGCGTTTTTTATGCAAATATTGAAACAGCAATTTTTAAATGATGGATTTGCAACCAAATGGTTTACGCCCTCGAAAGGAGTAAGACAGGGGTGTCCACTCTCCCCATACCTCTTTGTTCTCAGCGCCGCAAATTTTAGCTGCTAAAATTCGTCAAAACAATCTTATGAAAGGAATCTATTTTTTTGGAAATGAAGCTGAATAAGCCAATTTGCGGATGATACTAATTTACTCTGTGCTGATATTAGCTCTGTGGAAAATGCATTTGTTACCATAAATAATTTTGGAGACATTTCAGGCTTGCAGCTTAATGTCAAAAAAAAACACAGACAGCAGTATAGTTAGGAAAGTGGTCCAAGAATCGCTCCACACCGTTGCAGTTAAACCGGGAGGTCTCAACTTTTTGTTAAGATGCAACTACGACCCAAGGTATCTACACCCAAAACTACCTATTTTTATACAGATATACTGTCGTTCTTCGTCCAAATAAAAACGTCAACTTAAACAAAAGAATGAACAAAACATGGAAATGGAAATCCTTTCTTTATAAGGGAATGGTTTGCAAAAGGAAATATTTCAATAAAGGATCTCCTACAGGAGAATGGACAATTTCTTACTTATGAGGAGTTTCAAAACTAACTACAGTCCACTAAGAACTTTATTGACGCCATTAAGACAATACATATACCGGACGACCACAAACTAGTGTCCTTTGACGTGAAACCACTGTTCACCTGTATTCCACTTTAAATGGTTCTAAACTGTACTGAGAACGCTATTAAGAACTCTACTGTTGAACTACCACTACCTACAGACGACATTATGGACCTACTCAACCTCTGTTTGACTTCGACGTACTTTCAGTACAACGGCAGACATTACAAACAGTTACACGGTACAGCTATGGGCTCTCCAGATTCTGTTGTTGTAGCAGAAATTGTCATGCAAACATCGAGGAACAAGCCCCAGCTATACCTCTCTGGTAACGTTACGTTGACGACACATTCACTGCCGTACACAAAGAAAGAATCGACGCCTTAACACCTTAACAGACAGAACGCGGACATACAGGTTACCAAGGAGATCGAAGAAAATGGTAAGATACCTTTTCTAGACTGCTTAGTCACCCGCGACAACAACAAACTACAGTAATGATAACACAACATGTTATACCCTAACAGGAATGTAAAATACAATCAAACAGAACAAAACTTTAATCCTGGATCGGCCTTTCAGGAACCGGGCCCTGGTGGATATATTATTTTCTCATTTCGTTGGATGAGTTTGGACTCGGTCCTCCTTATCATGTGGATATTTTAAGGTTTTATANTTCTGTTTTTGTAGCAGAAATTGTCATGCAAAACATCGAGGAACAAGCCCCAGCTATACCTCTCTGGTTATGTTACGTTGACGACACATTCACTGCCGTACACAAAGACGGAATCGACGCCTTAACACCTTAACAGACAGAACGCGGACATACAGTTCACCAAAGAGATGGAAGAAAATGGTAAGATACCTTTTCTAGACTGCTTGGTCACTCGCGACAACAACAAACTACAGTAATGATAACTCAACATGTTATACCCTAACAAGAATGTAAAATAAAAAAACAGAACAAAACTTTAATCCTGGATCGGCCTTTCAGGAACCGGGCCCTGGTGGATATATTATTTTCTCATTTCGTTGGATGAGTTTGGACTCGGTCCTCCTTATCATGTGGATATTTTAAGGTTTTATAAATTACTCCTTGCCTAGTCTGGTGAGTAAAATTACGATTATATATCATGAAGTTCATTCGTATCAATCTTGCGAAATGCCTCTCAGATTGTTCAATGAAATAAGGAGAATAAATCATCTCCTCGTGTCCCACAATGAAACAATTCCGGAGGGGAGGGGGGACGGTACTCTCTCATATAACACATATAGGTATGTGCCACCCCGTTGGTCTGAGTGTTGGAATCGGTGTTACTGTGAGTATTCCGTCTAACGAAGTCCGTGTTGTTATTGTTCTTACTAAAAACGTTGTTAAGATAATCAGTCTCGTCTTGTAGGCTGTCAGGTGAGTCGCAAACTAGTTGCGCTCGTCTCGTCAAAGTCCGGATAGTTGTAGCCTTGTGAGAGGTCGGGTTGTGCGAAGACTGGTCTAGTTATCGGTCGGTATGTGTCGGTTTTCTGCAAATAGTTGTTTGCATCTCTCCACGTGCAACGTTCCAGCTTCTCTTTATCATGTAATAAGTTGCAATTTATCGCGCGATAATTTTTAAATTTTCTCATTTATCGAGCGATAAGTTTGAATTATCGCGCGATAACTTATAAATAAGCCCAAAAAAATTGCCACGTCCCTTACGGGCCACCGTACAAAGCTCCCAGGTGATCCTGGTCGTTTATACGGAAGTATATCGGCCGGAAGTCCCACAGTTCAACTCCTTGGCCCACTCTTTTCTTTTCCAAAAATATTGCAAAAGTCGGAAAGGGCTAAAATCGATGACCGGTCATCAAAATTTCTACGTCAACATCATCATCATCATCATCAAAGTTACAGTTGCTTGAGATCCCTTACAAAGGTAAAATAAGATAAGTGCGGGCAAACAGTGTGTAAGTGATGCAATTTCCATGCAATATCGATCATGATAACTTCAGATTTTAATTAACCATTCAAATCAATATATTAGATCATTAAATATTCTTCTACAGTTTACTTTAGTAGAATTTTGTTGAGTGCTTAACAGTGGGAAACAGTTCAGTCGCTGAAACAGCTACTCTTTCGATCCGTCATTTTCCGTGTTCAGAAATCATGGACAAGCCTCTACCAATGGACAGCTTCTGGAAAGTCATTGGGAGATTTCTGTTTTCTAAGAGGAAAAAAAAAAAACAGAATTGAACAAGAGAGATCATGTCAAGATTTGTCTTTCTTCACGTGTTTTATTGTTCATAGAACTAAACAAAAGATTGTAAAATGGATGGCAACAGATTCGAGGATCTAACCAAGAACTGCTATCGGGATCGAATCTCGTGGCGGCCACTCAATGGAATCACTGAGGACTCATTTATTCAGGGTTAGCCTCGACCTAAGGTAACTATATTCACACATTCCAATCAGAATAAGACCTGTTTACAACTGTGTTTATTGTTTTTAACTTCAATTCAGGCACCTGCTAGCCGGTATTTGTAAACATTTTACGTTAGGTCGAGGCTGTCTTGTGTAAATGAGTCTTCAGTGCTTCTATTCAGCGGCCGCGGCNCTTTTTCCTACTAGTTTGGTTTTTTAGTGATAAAAAAATTAAATTAAATAATGTTTTTCTTTTGTAGTATTCTTTTTTTTTTACATTTTGACGAACAGCGAAAGAACAACAAACAACTCCCCCTGTTTGTGGGGGGGGGGGGGGGGGGGGGAACACTTCAAGATGACATTAAAATTTTCCCGGATTTCGGTTTCCACAAACAATAATTTCTCGGATTCCGGCATCCTGATTCTTACATCGGGCGAAAGCACAGTTATTCATTAACAACTAGTTGAATTTCCGCAGTTAACAAATGGAAAAGGCAGAACTACTTAGATGTACCGTGTTATTCTAAATCATATTTTTAATAATCAGAGACAAGAAAATGAAAACTCACGGCTTTTTCTTCAGTTTCACTTCAACGCTGAAGCCATTCTTGAGATTCAGGAAGGTGATTTTTTGGCCTGCATCATCCACCCATACATTAGGCTTGTAACTATCCGGGTCATCATGGACCATGAGGGAAACGATACTTCGCTGTACTGGTGTCTTCAGTGTGACCGTTATTTTACGCTCTCTGCTCGATGATTGATACAATTCTTCTTCCCTCGCGTCACCTGAGTTATTTAAACGTCGCTTTACTTCAAGATTTATACTTGGGGAGCTGATGCTGAGGTGAATAAACTCCACAGTCTCCTCAACCATGATTAGAATATTTCCTCTGTTGACTTCCGCTACCGGACCATTGGTGGGAAGAGATGTAGATGGTTGGAAAATGACATAGGCTGTAACGAGATGGTTGAGTGGGGTCCAGGTCTTAGGCAATATGACAAACTGAACGACATGAGCTACCTTACTTTTCTCCAGCACGTTATAAGCTTTCGTTTTTGTTTCCTGGGCGGATGCTAGTTTATATGGTGTTGGAGAATATGTTGGAGTCGGAATTATGACTGCATATTCGTATTGTGAAGGAAAGCCAACATGTTCGAGCCACGCCGTACCGTACTTCCCGAATGTAGCAGTTTTCCCGTCCTCTGTTTTGGATATTTGATTTTTAATGTGCACCTTTAACATATCCTTACTGGCATCTGGTATGTAGTAAAAATTCCCTTTTGTGTCAGTAAGCGTCGAAAATTTTTGTCCTTGTTTCGACGGTGTTGATTTCGAAATAGACGTCGAGAGTCTTTTTACTACCCCATTAATCTTTATGGAAAGTGATTCTGTCAGCTTGTCTTGAAAAAGCGTTGTCTGAACGATTTTACCTCCAGTGTTTTTTGCTACTATGTCGCTTCCTAAACAAACTAGCCAATTTTCAAAAAAGAAAACCGATTTTTTGAACTCGAAATCCATCTTTTTTCGCCAATCGCTCAGACTATAGTTTGGCTGTTCAAAATCCATGCCAAAAATACCATTTTCCAAGATACTGGTACCTTTAAACGTGAGACCTCCTACCAAATCCTTTGGGTTGTAAAACCTTCCTTTTTTCAATTTCAAAGCATTAAGGTCCAATGCGAGTGTCGTTGCTCCAGGGACTTTGGTCCAATCCCAACCATTTTCGACGTCATGAACTTTAAGGCTTGTTTCACTGTTGGCAATCAGCAAAGCACCATGACTGGCAAACATGCCAAAAACGTTTTCATTCTTTTTGTTCTCAAAATCCCAGAGAAAACGATTAAATCCCTTGACTGTAACAGCCCAGTTTTTGCGTCGATGGATGGACAGAGCGGCAAAATTCTTGGACCAGTGACCTTCAGGGGAGGACTCGGGATAAATTCCTCTCAATTTAGCATTATCTTTAACCTTAATATAAAGAAAATTATTATGCATTAAAAATATTTGTCCTTTTTTGATTGGCTAAAATCCCACGCATAATTCATCATGACCAGTTATTGTCGACCAAATTTAGAAGAATTTTGCGATATGTGAACTGATTACGCCAATCGTGAGGCAAATTTGCCAGATTATTCAACGGTTAACCGAGAAGACCTGGGAACGAGGTTGAGTTGTTTTGGTAGAGGATACCAAATGGCGGAACATTTCACTCGTTTCACGAGTAGGCGAACTATTGGCTAAAAATATAGCAAGAACAGGAAGAAGACAACTCGACAGACGACATCTGCTATCTGAAGAGTATTTGCAGAACTGAAAAACCCTTTATCTCCTAAACTTGCCGATAAATATGCACTATCGAAGATGAACTTAACATCGATGAAGGTAAGCATGTTTTAGCTTGTTTTTTAACTAGGAATTATTTTGAATGAATTATAAAACAATTATTGAATTCGGCTTTCCTATCACGGAGGGTGTTATCCGGCCTCGGCGGATAACACCCTCCTCGTTCTTCATAATTCTTCAGATGATACGAAAGCCGAGTTTAATAATGGCTAATTATTATTCATTCAAAATATTTCTCCATTTCTGATTTGCTAAATGCACACGCATAATTCACCACAACCAGCTACTGTTGACCAAATTTGGAAGAATTTTGCGATTAATCAACCGATGGCGTCAAAAAGGCGGCACAGTTGCAGGTTATTGCACCGTTAACCGTGAAGACCCGAGGAAGAGGTTGAGTTGTTTTGGCTGTGAAAGAAAAAGGGCCGAACAGTCGGCGGAACATTTTACTCGTTTCACGACGAAATATTGTCTAAAAACATAGCAAGAAGACAACTGGACGGACATCTGCTATTTTGGAGTATATTTGCAGACCTGAACAGCACTTTATCTTCTAAACATGCACTATCGAGGTGAACTTAACATTGACGAAGGTAAGCATGTTTTGGCTTGTTTTTAAACTAGGAATTGTTTTGAATGAATAATAAAGCAATTAATGAATTCGGCTTTCATACGAGGTAAATATTCCTAAAGTCACTATTCACTGAGATTGAAAAGAATAATTGTTTTAGTATATACACACAAAGAGATCTCAACAAAATCAGAGAGGAAACCATTAAAAGGTACGATTTGATTGACGGATCAAATACGCAAAAGTTTAAAATAGATCTTTTCTTTTCAAGTATATTGCTTGCTTCTTCCAAATTTGGTCAACGTCAGTTCGTTATGGAAAATTAGTAAAATCCAACTAGTGGTCTATTATAAATGCTGCGTTCTGATTGGTTGAGCTACTACCAGGCTATATGTTATAGCCCAAGCGGCAAAAAAGGATTTAAAAGTCTATTTTTAACCAGCTAAAGTTGTTTTGTCTCGATATTTTTGAACAACCAGTTGGATTTTACTACTGCAATTATTCCTCTCGCCAGTCAATAGCCCATTGACTCAGAGCCCATTTGGGCTCGAGGAATAATTGTTAATTAGCCGGAGGTTTCAAGCCCATCAGAAACGGCGAAATCTTTTGAATTAATGATAACAATAGTTATCGAATCAGTTTCAGAAACTAAGGCAGCTGAACTTACCGCTTCCATGATGTCCAGAGAGCCCAAACTGTTGTAATAGTACTTCACTTTGTAACCTCCATCTTCCAGATAACTGTTGACGGTTGTGTCGTTATATAACCTTAAAAACATTTCCGGTTTATTCGTGCTAACTGCACTGCTAGCAGCTATTTCTGATTGCTCAGTGCACGGATGGGAAACACTGATGTAAGCAAAGGCAGGTAGTAGAATTAAAATCTTTTTGTTAGAATAGCTTGGCATACGTCCGTTAACACTGTTTGGTGTGGAATACTTCACCGCAATTATACGCATCGTTTCAAGTCCCCGTCTGATATTGTTTTCTGATGAAGCCGATAAAGCGAATTCAGTTCCCCCAAGAAGGTAGTAAACCAAGGCAGCAGTGTGTAACGCCTGAGGCACGTAAGCGGGTCCATAGAAGGCTTTATGGTGATATCCGACAAAGTCAGGTTTGATGACTCCTCCGAGACCTTCGTTCACAGCCAGAGCGTTGTTCATCCACCGAACTAGGGCTTCCATGTCTCGAATTTTGGCTTTGATTTCATAATCAGTGCTACTTGGCATTACCAGGACAGTCATCAATCTAAACAACATCAGCGTGATCATTCGGTCAGCAGTCGTTCCTTTGATTTCAAACGAGGGCGATTGATAAATCTCTCCAAACTCATTGAACCATTTGGCTGTCTTTATCAAGTCCAACAATTTGGATTTGTTTTTAAGATAGCCCTTAATAAGGAACAGACTATGCATAAATCCAGCTCCGTTTCGATTCCACTCGTGGTCCAATGATCCAAGGCCACTGCCGTCTGCAAATCCTTGTTGCTTTATATAATCTAGAATGTTGTTGATCTTGTTTAGACGATGAAGGTTGAGTTTAATTATTGCCTTTTTCAGTAGGTCAGGGGTAAGACGCCCTGAAGGGGGAAAGTAGCTTTTTAATTGATTTATCATGTTTTTGTTGTCACCTGCTATGGCTTTTAAGGCATTGCCCTTGGCGTCAGAGTTGAGGTCACCCAGAAACGCAGCGACAGTATCTTTTATTTCTTTGCTTCGAGATCTTATGTAAAATTCAAGTGATAAGGGTAAGAGGATTTTTTCTAAAATGGTACCAAACTTTTCAGAACCTCTGCAGTCTCGGCAGAAGAGAGGTGGACCTATGACTTTACCACTGATCGAATCCAGGTCTAGAGCACCGTACTCTTCATGCGCCTTTTTGATAATCCTTGAGAGGGAATTCCAACGCCTCCTGAGAAAGCTGCCACTTGGAAAGTGGGGAGAAGTTTTGTTTTCTGAGCAGTACCAGTTAATCAGACGGCTTTCGATCAATTCTAGGCTAATTTTTTTGGACTTGTCGACTGTCGAAGGTAATGGAGGAATGGCTTGTTGACTCCACTTATAAGTCTGCTGCCAGGTGTTTCCTATGCCATAGATTTCCAATCCAAATGGACTGATAGGAGGAACAACTTTGTCGCGGGACTGGCCACCAATACTTTTCAGAAATTGAAGAAAATCTATGTAAATTGTGTCCGCCCCGTTAAGGACAAAGTTGACCTCATTAATTACAGTCGGTTTTTTCAGGCTGGCACTATCAATTTTGCATTCATCGAATTTGACCCACACTCCTCTCCACCCTTCAAAGTCAAGATTAGCTTGAAATCTGGCAACAGGTTTTCTGGAATTTTTAAATTCTACAGTTAATGTTTTCCCTGGTGATGGCCTTTCTTTGTAAAACCAAACTTTTACTCCGCCTCGTCTCAACCAATCATTTGGAATTTCGGACCCTGGTCGAGTTTGAAGTTTCAATTCCAGTTTCAGGCTAGAGGCACTAAACGCCACCCACTTCAACGAATGTGAACCATGCTTGACAACAACCATTTTGTTGGATCTTGTTACGGTACCGGACTTTGGTGGAGTAGGCTTGAAACAATTTTCTTCGCCTTTAACCTCGAAATCAAATTTCTTGTCATTATTGTAGACACAAGCCGGAGAAACTAACGGAAGAAAAGGTAAACTCATGTAAATGACTTGTTTTTCTTCACATGCTTCATTGTACAAACCAAAATCAAATTATAGCATGGAAAACAATGGCGCTGAAATTATATGTTGGAGCAATATGCAACCGTAACGATGGTATATTGCTCCCAATTAATCGGGTCTTTCTAATTTGATCAGCGTCAGCTGGTTTTTACGAATTAGCCAGAGGATTAAAGACTATCAGAAATGAAGAAATATTTTGAATGAATAACAGTTGTAGGTTTTAGTTTTTACACAAGGTCCCGAAATGTGACTTTGTGAACAAGCGTGCATTTTCAATTACAATCACAAGCTTTATACCAGGTCTCGAGAGGTTAACAAAATTAATGAAGGTACCAGGTATGCCGGAAGACTTATTCCTGGAAAGAAGCCTTATTGATTTAAGTGATATGACAAAATTGAAATTTGAGAAGATGGCAATGACGACAGTACTTTATTTAAGTTCTGTGTTTGATAGATAGAGCTTTGCTTTCTTCCTGGAAACTTACCTTGACTCTACATTTGCCTGGCGAGTCAAACAAGACGTTTAATACCTACCCTGTGCTTGAGCCTGCCATAAGGGAACCATGAACCAAACGTGGTACAGAAGTGAAACAACGAGAAACGTTAACATGTTTCTCAAACCTTCACCTGCGTTCAACATAAAGTTAGTGAATATTATCTTGAAGTCTAGGATGACTAAATATTCAATGCTCAACTTTTTTGTGACTTGATTTAATCCCAGTTGGCAATGCGTAGATTTGTTTGAAACAAATCAGTGATAGAACATTAATGTACGAGAGGCAAGAAATGGACAGTTCCTGAGCGTGCGTGATATCGGAAATTTGAAGAAAAATAAAAGTTAAAAATACAGGTATAGTTAACCTGGGATCATTTTTTCTTCAAGGGAGCGCGCGCGTTCGAAGGTCGACGCCAAAGAAAGTGGAAAAAATGACCGTCTGGTCATTATATTGTGGATATTTCACACGAGGGGATAAGGGATATCATGGTTAGTATGGTTATTATACACTTGACGAGTATCAATAAGAAATACAGTTACAGTTTTCTTCAGATTTTTAAGCAAACTGGAAAAGGCCTTGCCACTGGTTTATCTCATTAACTACGACTGTCTGAAAGTACTAAAAAGCTTCCATTCGCTTCACACTGATTATAAATTTTCTATCATAATTTTAAACATCCCATTCTGAAACAGAGGCAAACAACGTTCAGATCAATCACATCGTTTCAGGAAGCTAGCCTAGTATAAGAAAGGCTGTCGAACTTATGTTCATCACAAAAGGTAGAAATTAAACTCAACTTACCCAAAGCAGTTTCTAGTTTGCTCTGCAGTGCTGCTGGAGACTGAAGGTGAAGCTGATACGATCTGTTGACGTTTTTAAAGATGCAACCTTACTAGCTTAGTCTGATCTCATATTTATTACAGACAAGTTCCTTCCACGGTTCCAAAATCAACACGCCTCCATTGACAGGTACATTGCTTTCATTAGAGCACTAATATCATTTCACTTAAAGGCGACATGTAGCTTGAATAGACACCTTGTGGCAAATATGGTTCCTTTTTAAAATGATATACTTCCTTTTAAAATAGTTACGTCGTGTTAAATCATGTGGTAGCTCAATGCTGTTGTTTCCCATCTCTTGGATAAGTGATCAACTTGGAACAAGAAGAGAATATCTGGTGGCTTCCTGTTGTTGTTCTGGCATAATCCAGGACCCCTTTATCTATTTGTAACTTTGTAGGTTTTAACAGATGTCTGCTCCTTTCTGAAAGACATGGTAACCACGACTCTATAATGAATAGCTCCAATATCTCTCACGGTGACTGAGTAAAACTCTTTCTAACCCTAACCCTTACAGTAGGCATTAATGGGTCTGCATGTCCACTTGGTATGACAAAACCATTTTATAGCCATTAGTTTTGAGGACAATCGCAATTCAGTCCAAAGAGGAGTTTGTCTTTTAAACTGGGTTTTTATTCCATTTTTTTTCTTTCTTCCAAGTTGATCTCTTAATTATTTGACAGTCAACAGAGTATAAAAGAATACTATTTTAAATGCGTTCTGTAAAACCCTTGTTAGGTCAACCAACCGCCAGTTGGTATTCCTGTTTTCCGGAACCATGTTACCAGGCTACCTACTTTCGTAGCACTGTTGCTAAGCATTCAAAACTATCGTGGTGTCAGTAGCTTTTAAATTGCCTGCCTTTACTTACAAGCTAACGCTATGAATTTTTATTCGTTGCTTTCCCTTTTGGTATCCGATCCATACAAGGACGTATTCCTGAAGCCCTATTTCTGGAGTAAGGTATATTATCTGTATTTTAATCCATTGTAAAGCCAAAAATCTTAGGAAACCTTGCTATTGGAAGATTTTACGAAGAGGCTTAGTTTCAAGAACTAAAACTACACTGCCCTACGATAAGAAAATTCAATTTTGGGTTAGAATTTGAGTAAGTTATTTTTAGAGCTAATCGGTTTTCAAGGAACTGAGCAGAACGAAATCGCCGCGAAACCTGCTTGAGGCCATAACAATTTTAAATTGCAGCCGGAGGGGTTGCAACTATATCCATCAAAATAAACTAAGGGGCTATGCCCGGGTATAGTCTTTTTTGTCTTTACTAGATTTAGTGGGTTCGGAAATAAACAATGTTTGACAAACGTATGTATTTTTTCGGAGCCTCATACATTTGCCCTTTCCAAATTAACATCAGTAGAAACTCAGACGTATCTATAATTGATCTAGAATTATCTTGTGCAACCACCTAGTTACTACCTGATGTCCCCCTCCGGCTGGTTACAATCTTGTATAGGATACCAGTGTTCTTCTATGATGACCTCCACCACGTTTTCAATCTCAAATATCAAAACCAAAGACAATGTGCAAAAAGAAATGTTAGTTTCGCGAAGCTTTAGAATAATAGGTACCGAAACTTTTCAATAAACACATGGCAGTGTATTGGCTTGGTAAAACAATAAAAGGTGATAATGCCCTTTATTATCGTTTTTCCCCTTACTTGACGGGATTGTGTACCCGACTCTCTCCTAACTGGGGCTTTTAATTTTCTAAAATTAAGAAGGTTTTTGGCTGAAACAGTTTAAAAAAACCGTGCTTTCGACCATCTAAAAACCACGGCAAGGAGTAGACCGCTCGATTTTAAAAACGTTGAAAATAAGAACTAAATTTTTTTTGGCATAAATCCGTTTCTTCAATCGATATTCATAGTCAATGACTACAATTGCACATGCGTCCCTAGTTTTGCAGGGAATAACTGCTACAATAATTCAATGACACAGTGCTTGCTTTCAAGTTTATGACGGGCTCCGCTCCCACTTACCATCGAAGTTCTAACACGTGGTGAAGTAAGTAGTCGCACGACTAGAATTTCTCAACTTTTGCAAATTCCCTTATTCTGGACAAAGGACATTCTGTAACGTAAGTCTGTGGAACAGTTTGGGCAATTCCTTTAAACTCTGCAACTCTGTTCTTAATTTTAAGCATAAACTTAGTGCCAAGTTACTCTCCGCTTTCCTTTCCTGTCAGTCTTAGCTACTTTTTTCGTTATAAGTTTTTATCTTGTAATTTTAGCGAACATTTTTTAGCTTTCTTATTCTTTTATATAAAAACATTGTATCATTGTAATTTTTAGACTTACTATCGTGTTGTCGTATTAGCTTAACTGTAATTATTGTATTCATTTGTCGCTGAAAAGCCCTCTTTAGTGAGTATCATGAAAGTTTGTATCGTATAATAGTGAGTTTAATGACATCAAATCTCACTCCTGTCCTCCGTCTAGTAGTTTTTTTCTAACTATTTATTTGTGTTCTTCTCATGGCGTATAAATCTATTTTAAGCAGCCTTGACCAAAGGCTCACTCTCAAGCCGGGGGTATCTCGATGTGCTATTGCGCGTGCGTGTCGATTCTCTTTGGTGGTAAAATTCATTTGAAAAAGATTAATGTACTTAATCCCTCAAGCTTTGAGCCACAAAACCTCCATAGCCACCGCCTCCAGTCCGTCAGGTGCTAGCCGAAGGAAGCCACTGCTGTAATCCTTTCCTCAAGTACTCGAATTGTTGAGGACGCATCCTTTCCTAAGCTATATCCTACCCACTCTGCTACTCAACGAAAATCGTTTCTTTAGATCCGTGAGACGCTCGCAGATGACATTACCGCTTGCATTGAGAGCTTATAAGTTGAACTGAGACAGGATATATTTCCTTGTTTATGCCCCGTTAGGGAATTAAAAATTCAACTACATTTACCAGAAAATACACGAAGCGAATATCCTACGATAATTTGAACATTTTGTTTTCATTGAGTATAATCTTTGCTTTTAAGAATCAAATGCTTTCCAGCGCAGGGGGAAAAGCACAAAGCCTACCAAGGACCACATATGATTACTTCAACGCTTTAATTAATTGGGGTCGAGATAATGATTTCACACATGCATAATACCAGGTCTCGCTCGATGGTACCGTCTCCAACCGTTTTAGTGTGGTCAGGTGAAAAATATGCAAAAAAGCCAGTGTGAACGAAAATACTTTGCTTTGCTTTCTTCGAGATTTAAAAGGGGGACTTTTGAAAACGCATTATGTTTGGTATGTTTGAACTCCAGGTACCAGTCGTTCAAAAGTTGGATGACTGTATTTACGATTTCGTTTGTTGTGATTTCCCAAAAGCGCAAGATGTTTAATCTCATACAGTATAAGAGTCTGGAATGGAGTTACATGACCAACGACAAACGGGGGCAAATACAACTGACTACTGAAAAAAAGGGATTACCAGTAGGAAAATATCACCGTCGACTAATTAACTTGCATTTTTCACCTGAGATTTACCAATAACCTACAATGGCGGGAATTTTTAACTGACAACGGACAACGAAATTTGGATTCCCCAAACCCTCCAGTAGACAAAAAAAATATACCAAAAAAATATACATGGAATTTGAGTTCGGCAATGGCTTTAATAAACATCATAGTAAATACTTGTTGAGTAAAATTTAAAAACCTTGAAATTGATTCTAATATTAGTAGTATAGGGCGCACCGGCGCGGTTAGATCACTTTTTGGGGAGCAATCTCATTAACGAGGGCAGGAATACAGTAACGTCGTTGATGCCACAGCCTTTTGTCTTTTCTGATGTGGTTTGCCCCGTTGGACAGGTTTGCTAGTTGTTTCTCGCTCGATAAATGTCTTGTTTTTCGCCTGGCTTAAGACTAAAAGATCTACATAGTGCTGCCTGTACTACTGACATGGATGTACTTGAAGGTAGGAATATCATTCATAACTAGTTCTGAGAGGAAGACAAGGGCATATTGATTTTTTTATTGGTCAATTTTACTGGAAAAACAGGCTAGACAAAAGGAAATACTTGTGACCGACACTAAGATTGTGAAAGCGGAAAGGGTGGAGCTGGTCTCTTAAGTGAGCGGATTCCTTTTTTCTAAAC
>CALNXI010004607.1:10430-20430 GCA_942486025.1 Porites evermanni | reverse complement strand
GGCTTAGAACGCGGTTTTGTTGAGCACTGCCTAAACTCCGTTTAAACAACTGGTCCTCTGTGTTTCAAGTAAAGTTCGGGAGATGATTCAGAGTGCATGCACCATGGGTCGAATGATCAGTCTTTTCGTCAGCTCAATCCCCTGTAAAAGGATAATTTAATTCTATTCCGGCATCGTTATAAGTCTACCCTGAAGTCCTCAGATCATTGAACTTACCTGAGACAAAACCCACGTCTTTCCCTTCACAAAGATGAAAATATTCGACCGCCCCTAAACAACAAGAGAATAGGGCCACATTGACCATGCCCAGAAAACTGAAAATGTCCAAAGGATTTTTGACGGAGGTTCTATTTCCAAACCAAAAAGAAGGCTAATCTTATTATATTTTGCTTCCTTCTTAGCTGGATATGGGAATTTCACTTTCAAAATGGACTTTTACAAGACTGCAGCATTTGCCACTCCCTATACGGAGAACGACTACCCAATATCAGTCGCGTTAAATAAGTATCTTTACGTAAAGTACAGTGTGGAGTCCAGTGCCAACCTGGTGATCATGGCCGAAAACTGCAAAGCCACAAAATATGGAAGTTTCTATTCCTGGCCTTATTATACCATTATACAGAATGGGTGAGTATAACATATATTCGAGATCTAGGCTAAAAGTCTTCCCTCATTTTCCTCAGGGAAAGTTGAGAGGGCGAGGTAGGCGTGAAAATTGCCTCGCGCGGAAGAAGTGAGACGCGTGTCACTGGTTGGGGATTTTCAAGAGCGCTCGCCTATTTCGCTTAACCTACTACCGCTGAGGAAAAGAAGGGAATAGCCGTAGTTTATTCCTGAATAAGAAGAAAGGAAAACGACTGTTCGAATGAGTTTATATTTCCATAATTTTATCATCTCCATTCACCTTGACTCTTGGGCAACATTTACGTCGTTTTCCCCAGGTCTTGCTGTTCCTCCACTTTTAACTGTATTGCGGGCTCGATTCCCTGAACTGCCCCTGGCCTGGTAATCGAGCTTATACTTGATCATCACTTAAAGGGCTTATGAAGTTTGATATCGTATCATCATTAACAACTGCTAGCTCCTATTTACGAAGACTGTGCTTCAGCGCAGCACTAGACCAGCCTTTGCGACGGAGTTAATATTTATCTTCAAATAGAGCTTAATCTTGATGGGATAATTTTGAGCAGAGGAAAGCCCAGAAACATCCATAGTATAAAACTAAAACTCGTTTCTGTTTTTAAACATTACACACTAGTTGCGAGCGAGATACAACTATGGAGTACACGTTTAATCCATCAGGGAGTTCTCAGCAGTTTAAAATTAGAACGTTCAGGTTCTTCAACGACTATAACGTTGTTTACTTCCACTGCGAGTTGTTGGCTTGTTACAGATACACTTCTAATTCCAGGTATGTCTATAGTCAACCCTCCCTGTTACACCGAGGGAGCAATACTTAATCTGCGCACACCGAATTGAATGATATTCTTATTCCACTCTTGCTTTTTATTGCAATGCAATTAAATTACAATGTCACCTGAAATGTTCTTGCTGTATTCAGCATATCTTAAAGCTCATAAGCATGGTACCCAGGTAACTACATTTGCAAGACCCTTAATACCTACAAGTAAAATGGTAATCGAAATAACATATTAGGTTGAAAAGACTGGGGATCTCCACTCTTTATCATAGTTTCACAACGGTTGCTTCAGTCCTACATGTCTTGCCGCAAGTGAGATTTGCACCATATCTGAAATGCTAACGGCTCTGGTGATCTAAAATCTGGATACTGTCCATTTAACAATTACTCCACGAGTGCGCCTTAGACATGAGATGGTAGATGGCCAACAAGCGCGAGTAGAACAATTGTTCTGTTTATTAAAACATCCTCAAAATATCGAGAATTCTTCCCTACATTATTTGTAAAACCCACCGATTTTCAGCTTGTTTTTACTTTTGAGCAGACGCGTTAAGTTACCATATTTGGAGAGCATGGTATAATGGCTCGTATACAGCTATTTCTAGAAAGGTTGTCGCAAAAACTGTGCACGCGACAATCCCGAAAGGTAATATGGGATATGATCAATACACTTGTTCCTGACACTGTCGCTGTCGAACCTTCTTTTGTTACTTTCCTTTAGCACTCGCAAACATACGTCCATGGCCTCTTGTGCCATTTTTTGAAATTTGTTTGAAAAACAGTGAACTGAAAACCGCCCACAATACCTTTCGGGATTGTCGCGTGCACTTTTTCCGACAACCTTTCTCGAACTAGCTGTGTATACCATGATGGCCAAGCCAATCGGAGCTCCAGAATTGCATTATCCAATGATTCAGTTTTTAATAATTTGCATTATCCCCGGCCCAGTATCCTATTTTTTCCGACAACCTTTCTCGAACTAGCTATGTATACCATGATGGCCAAGCCAATCGGAGCTCCAGAATTGCATTATCCAATGATTCAGTTTTTAATAATTTGCATTATCCCCGGCCCAGTATCCTATTATCCCAAAAAAAAACCGTCTTACGACTAAAAAAATCGAATTTGGGGGGTGAATGGGCTAAACTCCAAACTAAAGTATAGAATAGCTCAAATGTCGATTTTATTCGGAAGACTCCAGGAAATCCTGGAGAGTTGGCACAATATGAAAGCGGTTGAACAAAGGCAAAGTGAGACACTTTGTAAGCCAAAGGTTTTGTTTACAAATGCAGCCGGGGTTGTTTAAGTAGCAAAAGGAGAAAGAAACGAGACGCAGTTGAGGAGGAGAGTACAAGCAGACATATTCTCTCCAGCGGCCCAATTATCATCAAGACTAAGAAGGAGACGAAGATAGAAAAACGTGACGCAGGAGGTAGGCCGCACAGACAACTGAGGGCGTGTTCGATGGACCGTATCCCGGACTAAGAATGAATGGAATAGACTCTAGAAATCACTTGTTTTGGCTTTCATTGCATTCTTAATTAAATAGGCTTTGATAGATTGTGCTCGCAAAAGTAACTGTGCTCGTATATTTT
The DNA here is from genome assembly GCA_942486025.1 of Porites evermanni. NCBI lineage: Eukaryota > Metazoa > Cnidaria > Anthozoa > Scleractinia > Poritidae > Porites > Porites evermanni. Next base: position 17,415 of record CALNXI010004607.1, on the reverse strand, counting down.
AAAATTATGCCAATAATTATTCTAGTTTTTGTGAATTATGCACCTTTTTGCAAAGTATGCCGAAGTTATGCTTCTTTTTTTTTTACTTTTAATTTGCTAAAAATACCCTAATAACTATGCAACAAACAAGTAAATGGTAAACACATTTACTTTATTTACATCCAGAAATATTATGAGTTGCACAACTCATTCTCTGAAAACTATTAAAACTCCCAAACCAGTCCTAGGGGAGTTAAACACTTTTCTGTTTTGTCGCAAGAATTTGCACAATTGCTGGCCAATTTAGTGAATACATGCACACTCCATATCCGTCTGTCACTTATAATAGCTTTCCCTTCTCTTTCTTATTACCTTTAGCCTTGTCTAACTATGGAGGTTTATTTTTTTCCTTTGTGATAGATACTGGGAAAAGCCAACAAACTGCTTTGACTGGTGGTGCAGCGGCCGTGGGGGGACTGGCCCTGATTGCTATCATAGCCTTGGCTGTTTTAGCTGTTAAATACCGCCTTGCCCGAAGATTCATGTACAGGAACAAGGTCGGAGCCTTGTACACTACCCAAGATGAACAGATGAGTCGAAGAAATGCCTTCATCCAAGAGGACGACATGATCGAAAAGGAAGACTCCTTTTAAATTGAATCCTTACGTTGAACACTTATCTCGTAGCCAGGGTTATTAGTTGAGCACGCATGCGCACTTATAACTTTTACAACGCTTTGAAGTGTCTTTTTTAACAATAAGTGCTGTAATAGTCGATGTAACTGATTTCTTTGATTGTTTCCACGTAATATGGGAAACCCCAGCGCCTATGCACGCTAGTTTCCTTAGTACATCAACCTAATTATACCTTCTTCCTGAATACGACCAAGAAAGGGAGCAGAGCTAAGTGTCCTCAAATTACGCCGACACATCCTAATAAGAGAGACAGAAGTTTTAAGAAGGTCACTAGATTTAGTATGTAGACATATACACACGAAGTGATCTCAACAGAATTAGAAAGGAAACCATTGAAAAAACGATCAGTTTGATTGACGAGTTAATTCATGCAAAAAAGTAGCCGTGATCAGTAGATGCGCAAACGTGAGATCTTTACAGTATTTTCAAACATGGCAAATCATAGCCTATAATTAAAACGGTTTTGATCTGTAAGCTTTAGCATCAATGGTTTAAAAGAACACGTCCACAAATAAAATTACAACCCCTTGTGAGTAGAGCTTTGTTTGCTTCTATAGACTCACCGTGAATGGGTAAGTTGTTGTTGTTGTTTTTTTCTTTCTTCCGCTTCTTGAAAATGCTGTAAACAGCGGCTACTATCGAGGAGAGCGTTGCTTATCTGTAATGTCCTTTGCCTTGTTAACTTTCTGGCACGTACAATTTTCGAAAATGTTTTCTGTCCTTTTTTCCCATAAATTGACTTCTATTTCTATGCAAATTTCGTCTTTCGAGGTAATCCCGTGTTCACAAAATAGTAACAAAACGGCCTCAGTCTTCTCTGTAGTGGTAAACATCTCGTCCAGCTTTTCAAAAACTCATTAATAATCCATGAGCTCAACAACCTATCACGTCTGCTAAAATCCGTCACGTGCTCGTGTTTTAAACCCCGGTAAAACACTGTCAAACTGAAAAGCCTGGGGGCGGCATTTGATTTCAGTCTCAGGGGAGTGCCGGGCTGATTGCATTTTGCTTCATTGATATTCTCTACTTAAACATTTCATCCTCATTAGTATTCTTCATATAAAAAATACTAATAAGGATGACATTCTATTTCATTGCACGTGACCTATGAATATTAATTATCAGCACAGCAACTGACACAACAAATGGTGGGTGAATATTTAATGTTCTTTCAAAATAACACATGCAATAAATTTACTATTGCAAAAAATTAAACTTTGTTCTTTCACCATTTTAATCAGCCAAAAGTTCAGTGACACAGCGGTAATATTGCTATAGCAGTGCCCAAGTGTTGCACTCAAGACTTGCCAGTTGTGAATACCCAAGGCTCGAGTACTGGATTTTTGTTTATTTGTATACCTACCGTTCGGCCATGCCATAAAAATTTTTTTCAAAGCATACTTTTTCAGTGGAATAGTTGACTTTGGAGTACCAGTTTCAATTAACTTCCTCTCTTCCTCGACATTTTTAGGCTTCTGAAAAGCTCTGGAACGAGACACTATGTCCTCTTCGGTTAGTGTCGTTTGTAGACTGGAAAATTTCGAAACACGTGTGAGATTTGATTTTCTTACATAATAATTTCATACGTAATGTTTTTTTCATATGCTAATTTCCAAAGTTCACAAAAGCATCATTGTTATCAACTGAGTTGAGACACGCATCTCCAGGAATGTTTTCGAAGCCGTTCAATAAACGAGCGGGTCGGGTTTTATCGGGGTATAAAGCCACTCGGCTTCACCTCGTGGTCATTAAGGGAACCCACGCTCTTATTTGTAAACTGCAAATGGAAATTAGATAAGAGATAAAATCTTACCTGTTTTGTTTTATTCTTGAATGTGCCGTGGTGCGAAGTGAAATGGAAGTTGTTTTACGATGCGAAACCTATGTTCTGTATGCAATTTCTACGTTACGCCATGTCTACTTCTACGTTGTCACTAAAGTTCTTCCTATATTCAGGGTAGCACAGTGCACAAAGCGAACAGAGAGATCAGAGAATGCGTCAAGTGGTCGCTTACAAGAGGTTACTGAAACAAAAGAAAATCAAAAAGCTTTCAGGCACAAAAAGTGCTCTCGGACGCTTACAGGAGGTGGTCGTTTATAAATCCAACTGTAAGGCTTTAATTGGGAAAGTTTCGGTGTTTTGGATAGGTGGTCGCTTATGGAAGGTGGTCGCTTACGAGAGGTGGTTGCATATGGATGTTCGACTGTATACTAAAATTGTTTAATTTACTTGTCTAAATGTGAGTGTCAACAATATGCTTTAAGTTCTGATATCTTTACTTGTTTCTTCAAATAACATTGGTCAGTTCCTTGGCAGTTTTTTATCCCCGATATTCTTCAAAACGAAGTATTCGACATCAAATGTTTTAGACTGTTCTGGATTGTTTTATTATACAAAAATAAAATAGGCCAAGGAACCTTAATGATTTTTTTGTCCTTTAAACCTTATTAAATTCCACACATGGAAAAATATTTTCATGTTGATCACGCACGGAGGACTTGCGTTACGGCGTACGCAAAATCACGTGATTTCTAAGAAAAACAAATCCCATGTTTTTCAGTGAAAACGAAGTGTTGTCGTGTTAGAATGCTGTCTCCAAATAAATCTTTCAGCGAAGACAACTTGGAGCAAGTCATTGACATGCAGCACTATAATCCTTTGATACATCAGTAGTTTTGAGTGTCAAGGATTCAAGTTCTAATACCACCACCGACGGACTACGATCGAGGCAAATCCTAAAGTGTTTCAAGCTCTTATGCAAGAGAACGTGAGAAAATGGCAACCTCCTGGGAGAAGAGCCGAGATATATGGTCCAGCAACTATTCGAGAGGCCCAAATTGAATTGTCTGAAGTTCTTAGCTGACTACACTTTAACACAGCAGCATCGTGGCTGGTACGAAGCATCAGCAACAGGCCGCCATCTTCAAAACAGATGGAAGACCGATCTTGCGGGAAGAAGAGTTTTAAGACGACGAAAGTCTGATTAAAGTGCCATATTTTTCTTCTTTTTCTGTTTTCCCGTCGAATGCTTTTCAAAAAAACCACAAACCTGTCACGATACAGTAAAAACCCGCATATGAGAACTTAGGCCTGTTTCAAACGTCATGCTACTGCCGTGCTAAGCTGGCTCGACTGTAGCTCGACTGCAGCACGACATTAGCACGACTTGTTTTTGTTTTCAGACGTCGAATTGAATTCACACAATGACAGTCGAATGGAACGGCTGTTGCCAAAAACAAAACACAAAAATGAAGAAACGGTTTAGCAAACTTCTAAATATATTCTAATGTATTTATAATTCATGAATTGAGTTCGTCAAGGCGGTAGCACGACGTTTGAAACCAATTGAACCCCATTTACACGCGCTAAAAAAATCGGCACAGCACGCCAAATTTTTGGTACCGTGCCTCGTTTAAGCCTGGTTTCCATTCGTTTCAAAATATTTCGAGACGATCCGGACGACTGGGGCGATTGGTAGTTTTCATATGATCGTCTCGATCGCATCAAAGGCAACGAAGGGACGCGGGGTCGTCAGCGATGTCTCTTGGTCAGACAATAGAATTTTTACGCGTGTTTTGAAAACAAGCCACATAAATGGATGGTGTTTATTCGTGAATCGAACCTCGTACCTTGGTATCTGCTTTTTCTCTTGATTTTGCGACATTGAGAAGCTAGAAGAGTTCCCCGAAGACATAGTATCTTTTCGAAAACTTGATGTCACGGACTTTCTCTAATTTCAAATAACTCCCATACGCGCTGCGAACATTTGTGTATTATTTTTACGGCTTCAGCGCCATCCGGGCTGAATTTATTCTCGATTACAGGAATAAAAGTGATGACTTCTGGGATAGCCTTCGATCGTCCCGATCGTCTCAGTCGTCTGAGAGCGTTTCCATATGATCGCTTCAAAATTTACATGATCGTCCCGATCGTCCGGATAGAACTCAACTCTATCCAAGCGATTAAGGTCGTCTCAGTCGTGCGGGTCGTTTGCGATCGTCTGGGTAGCGTTTCCACATGATCGTTCCGATCGTCTGAAAATTTTTTGAGACGACTGGGACGATCGGGACGATCCGGACGATCCGGACGATCATATGGAAACCAGGCTTTACCTGTGCCGAGACTACCTCCGGGAAGTAGTCTCGGCACCCCTAAAATTTTGAGCACTGGTGTCACATTACATTTGGGACCGATACGTTTACACGTCGAAAATTGGGAGTGTCGTGCCTTAAAATCGTCAGCACGGTGCCAAACATTTGGCGTGCCGTGCCGATTTTTTAGCGCGTGTAAATGAGGTTCAAGTCGAGCTACTGCCGTGTAGCACGGCAAGGCTTGCCGTGCTACACGGCAGTAGCACGACTTGGTTTCAAACCTCGCGCTACTGCCGTGCTAAAGTCGAATTTAATTCGATCAATTGAGTTCGGCACGGCAGTAGCACGACGTTTGAAACGGGCCTTAGTGATTTAAGAACCTACAGGCTGAAATTTGGCATTTAAATACCCAAAAATATAAAAACCTGTTCAGCTTGGCAAATATAAATAGGTTCTTATACAAAAAAAAAATCACTTTAATTTTAATTTGATGGTCAAAATTTTGGATTTTAAATGTGTGGTAATTCTGACGAAAAGTTATTGTGTAACGTTTTCTTGATTTACATTTGTTTGGACTTTCACTAGAAATATTTTTCCATAAAGCTATAGTGCAATATAGACGATTTAAAATCTAAATATCTTATGAAATAAAATATAGAAATGTATTGATGTTCTTCTTGGACCTTGATTGTTTTATTGTCAACCATTATGTATTAGTAGTGGAATATCTCTGTCAATGATTACACTACAGCAACCTCTGAAAAATAAGAACCTATTAAGAACCTATAATCAGCCTGAATTATGAAAAATTACCCTAAAATATAAGAACCTGTTCAGCCTGACCTCGAAAGTTCTAGGTTCTTATATGCGGGTTTTTACTGTATTCTCAATACAACAACACTTGGTTTTGTGATTCGTTTTTCTTAGAAATCACGTGATTTTGCATACCTTTGTGATTTCGTTACCAAGTTTGCATACGCCGTAACGCAGGTCCTCCTTGCGTGATCGTCATGGAAATATTTTTCCATGTGTGGAATTTAATAAAGTTAAAAGGACAAAAATATCATTAAGGTTCCTTGGCTTGTTTTATTTTTGTATGATAAATTGTCAATCCAGAACAGTTTTGTCCAGTGTACTATCATTTCCAACCCTTTCAGAATCCGTAATTCGGTTATTTCGTCTGCACCTAGCGGCTAAAAGCTCATCGGCGGCCGTTGTCGCGCTGTGAAAGTCTGAAGTGCCAAATTGAGCAGCGCCCAATCTTTGGCTAATCAGAATCGGAGATGTAGTTTAAATTTATAACGATAATACTTACAGGATTTGTAACAAGGTAATCCCATAGATTTTTTGCGTATTCAATTGCCCTATGATTTTTGAAATAGCGAAAGTTGACAGAGCCGCACAGAAGCGCAATAATGGGCTGAATAGCTTTGCCCGAAAAACGTCACATTCTACGAACAATTAGATGTACCACGTCAAAACGACACACAATAATTTTTTTTGTGATTGGTTTAACTCTACGCCTGATTGGTTTGAATAAACACTAGAAATGTAATTGGCAGCCTTAGTGGTAAAAGGGCACTCCTTTGGACACTTTTCAGAATTTGGCGTAGCGGCCTTTTCCCAAGCTTTTCTTTGCGGAGGACGACAACTCAAGCGCCAGACTCTGTGCTTCAAGATGAAATCTATCGTGAAATGCCAGCATGTATCAGATGTTCTTCTCATTGTTGTTGTCCAATGGCTGTGTTTGGCTAGAGCGTCGCACTTCCGGCATGGAAACATCGCCTGGGCTCCCGTAGACTCCTACAGTGACACGGTAGGATGTACACTGCCTTACACTCCACTTCAATGTTTTATCGTTAACCAACATGAGTTTGTTAAATGTACCTCGGGGCAAAAACTGAGTCATCAAAAAGCAACTCCATGTAACTTCATCGACGTCTTTCTTGACGTTGACTGACTCTTTTAAAGGAAAAATTTACTGTGCCGTGCAGATTAAACAAAAGGCGTTGTTATATTCCTAGACTTTCACTCAACTAAACAGGGACTGACAAAGGTTGATTCCTGGTCACGTGGCCTTGACTAAAATCAAATGTATCCCGATCGTGATACATTTGAGCAAACCCCTCTCGGGATACATCAGAGCACGTGATCAAAGCATGGTGGAAAGTGGTGTGACAGAAGACGGCAAAAACACTGCGTGTTTTTTTTTTTTTTTT
>CALNXI010004606.1:0-12441 GCA_942486025.1 Porites evermanni | reverse complement strand
GAAGCACTTTGGATAACATTTGGCCGCGGCGTTTCGAGGAACGTGTTAATATATTGTTCAATCATGTTATCCCGGGTTAAACTTACAAATGCACACACTGTTCGCGGTAGGCCCACACTAAAAAATAACACTGAATGTTTTCGGAATGGGCTGGTCCGCGAACTCAAAGAAAAACAAAGGAAATTATCAAGACATTCAATGACATCAAAGACTCATGGACCCCATAGACGTTATAACAAATCGGAATATCAGGAGTGTACGTGTAAAATGGATAAGAGTTTGAACAGAGGAATGTTGAACAAGTTTGAGAGTCGCTTGATTTGTGTAGCTGGTTATCAGTGTGACAACAGTGATTTTGATTTTTGCATTGCGGAACACAGCGAGTTGCCTGTGATAAAAATCCGTTCCGATGAAGGAAGAGACGATTGTCAACAATTGAAACCAAAAGGGACTGAGGCTTCTTTTGGAACTGCTGTGATAACTGCAACAATTCTTTTTATTATTTCAATTTTGTTAGCAGGGTGACGGTTAATGTACTTGTTTTTGTATTGCGTGTTGTGTTTTTTCATACCATGCTGTGCGTCGGGATTTTGCATTATCAGCAAGTTTTGTGTTAGTGTTTTGATGGCAGCGAGGTGACGACAAGGGAAGGTAATGAGCTAGTTGTACAGAAGGAAAATTGTGTTGTGGAGGAAATAAAAGAAGTTGAATTGAGATCGCGTCGTGGGAAATTTATTTATAACAGAACTGACAATTTCATTGGTTTACACCAGGTTAGTCTATTATATTTTCGGCATGACAAATTACCATAAAATGGAGATTGTAATTCGAAACTTGCGTTGTTTTCAAAATTTGCATAAATCGGCCGCTGCAAAGAAATATTTAGGTTACAGGCGCTTCGAAATACTGTACCTTCAGAGCGGCATAGCTTTTACTTGTTGTGCTTTATCTTTCAAAACTATCGATCGATTCTAGCTCAAAACTCTCAAAGAAGCGGTTTAAATGTTTAAGCCCGTGGCTGGTTGAAATCGTCTCTTGTTTGTTTTCAAACGATTTAGGATGGATCGAATCGACTTTGGATCGATTATTATTTTATCAGCTTGTGGTGTATGAACGAAATCTTTTTCTTTTCGATAAAGTTCACTCAACAAATTTAGAAAGATTTACTTAACTTTTCATATTTGGAACGAACTGACTTTTTGTGGAACGAACTGACTATTCTATGGAACGATCTGACTATTGATTGGAACGATCTGGCTTGGAACGATGTCAACGATCTGACAATGGAACGAAATGACCGATTACCGTCATGCCCCTAGCAGACTACCAATGAACAAATTAAAATTTTTGTTACAGAAAACACGGAAAGTGACAATTTTTGTATGGAAGAGTATTCGGAAAAATACACCATTGTCGTCTGAAATTCATTGTTACGTTAAAAGTAGAAAAGGTTTACACTTAAACAGGTACAGAAGTAACAGTAACAATGAGGTTTTTACTTAAGGGGCAACTCCAAAACTAGTTCGTAAGCGAGGGAAGGTGTATCTGTCGTCCAAGAGCACAGGCGATTTAGATGGAATGAGATATCCAAATAGGCTTCTAAGTAAGAATTTGCCCCTCTGTACATGTAATTATCCATTTTATAGTGCTTAAAACAGTTTGAATCACCGGGTTAATTTTAGCCAATTTAAGCTTTGTACTGATATAGAGAAGAATCCAGGACCTTCAGTTTATGTAGATGCTACAAAAACAGTTAATGCTCCATACTGTCAAGGAAATGTTACAGGATTTGGGGAAAATGGTGGACAACAATGTGTCGCAATGAGTCTGTGCGCTTTAATTTACAGTAAGACAACAAAGATTACTTCAGTTGATGATATGACTCAAATAATGATTGTTGGTATTCAATTATATTCTTGTCTGTCACTGCTTGCAAGACAATCTGTGTCAATGTTAACAGAATTGCCAGGAATGGTTACAGTGTTTGAGCAATTTTTCCACCTTGAATACAGTGACAGTTATACTTGTAACATCCATCACTACTGTATATGCCAGTCACAGGTTACAGCATTTCAAACACTCTTGGCACTGAACTACAACTCATTCATTTTAACAGTGGCAATTATTGGTGTTGGTACCTACAGCATTGAGGCTAGGGGATATAATGTATTTGATCCTCATGCTAGAGATATGTATCATAACAATCATAGTGAAGAGACATGTGTATTGTTGGAAATACCATCCATGCATAAATTAGTACAATATTTTCAGACTCTACATAGGAATGAGGATATATATGAACTTAAAGGTGTACATATTGCCACCTTTGAACCTCATCTTTTCTCAAGCAATGTCGAAAATTGTAGTATTTCAAATGTTAATAGTTACCAATGTTCCTGTAAACAGTGCTGCCCTATAGCTGTTTATGCAATGCGTTACTCTCTTATTAATCCTTGTGGATACTGGACTTAAGGAACTTTATTTGCCCTTGTTAGTAACCGGAATACACTGTACAAAGTTATGGGTGTGAAAACACATCTGTCAGTATCAGTGGAGCTAAGATAAACCTTACTCTCCGGGCTGTAACCACTTATGTCCTATGTTACAATTTGGCTCCAAGCATGTCTGCATTGAAGATGTGCATATTTTCAAACATTGTCGTGAAATGACACTATTTTTGTTGTGGATTGGGACATACTGTCTAAGCTGTGTGGTTCAGCAAACAAGTGGAGTAAAGGATTTGTCTTCTCTGGTAAGATATGATGACAGTTCTTTAGCTGCAATAAGGCATATTCAAAGGATCATATCCGTAGTACGACCGCGCCCAAATATACGCTCACACAGCGTCTTGTTTCTTAAGTATTTGAGTGAAGTACCTGTAAACTTGCTGGAATGAGCTAAGAGCACTTTCCACTATAAACAGACCTCTAAACTTTTTAATTGTTTTGTCTTCTTGTATTTCAGCTGATTTTTGCCTGGTTCATCTTCTGCTGTCTAGACACCCAGGAATGCTCTATCAGCACTTTGTTGAATGTGTGTTCCACTTCAACTCCTTTGAAAAACACAAAGGTGAAGTAGCCGCATCCGTAAGACTTTAAAAAAAATTACCATAAAATCCCAGTTCAAAGGTGGAGCTATGTCCATTTATTCTTCAGTCCGGATGAGCTGGTTTAATTATCAGAAACTGAGCCAGTTATTAGGTTATTCAGCCATAGATCTGTCCACTCAGTCAGACAAAATAATCTTCGCGTGGCTTTTTTAACTTACTTTTGCCTTTTTGTTTTAGTATACAACAAGTTTGCACAGACAGACAGAGAGAAGAAACTGTTTTCTCTCAAAGGAGACCATAATTCCAGGTAACTTATCCTTTCTTATGGCTGACACCATCTATAAATTGTTTTGAATTCTTGTTTTGAAGATCGTTGACGACTACGCGAGACAGAATTAAAACTGTCCCTTGTAAACAGCCAGAATGTTGTATATAAATTTCAATGTGATTTGTGTGATGTGGCGGAATTATGTAGGATACACGCGCCGTCACCTTCATCAACGTGTAAAAGAACAAACATTCGATAGTTGGCAAGCATTTCTTCGAGAAACATGATGTAAAGCGGGTAAACCTTGGTGAAATCTTTAAAATCCTCAAGAAATGACGACGAAACTAGAGTGTCTGAGATGACCCACGCTAAACACTCAACCGGTTTCCATCCTTCCAAAATTCTTTATTTATTATTTGTCAATTTTAACACTTAAATTTTACATGTACCTTTCGCACTTTCTTTTTCTATATATATTTTAACGAATCATGTTAATTTCTTATCTTTTGATAATGACGTCATGAAGCCATCGAAATGTCAAGTTTCTTTTATATCGTTGATTTTTGTTTTAAAATGTATCTCTAAATCGATCCTTATTTGAACTTTGTCTTTAACAAAAACTCTGTAGGGTTAACACAGCTACTGGCGACCCAATAGCTTCCATTGTGGCCAATAAAATTAATAAGGGTAGAAACAAATGTTTTAAACAAAAAATAAAAAACATAACAAGGGCCAAACTCGTCTGCGAAACAGCGCCAAAATCCTTGTTTGGGCCCCCAGCTGTGTACCAGGATTTGAGTTCGCGCCATGATATGCCTGTTGAAATAGCCATTGCTCGATTGGTTAATCAGGTTGAAGGGAAATTCTTAGCCTATTCCAGGCGTTCTGATGGTAGAGCGCGGCGTTCAGATGATCTTCCCTTGTTTTTTCCCCGCATGCGATTTAACTCGCCCCCTATCATCTGATCGCCGCGCCCTACTGTCTAAACGCCTGCAACAGGCTAGTCCAGAACAAAAATCTCGGCGCTGCATCGCAGACGTAACTAGCCGGGTTAGACGACGTCTGCTATTCAAGCTAGAGGCAAACCAGCGGTAGACTTTCTGAAAGTCCGTTTTGGTTGGGTCATCGTTCAGGAGGGAAATGAAACTGTCGTCTTTCGCCTACCTCGCGCGCCTTTTCGTGACTTCGACGCTCAAAAAAGTCAACTTGTAGGCAGGCCTAACCAGAGGGCTATTTAAAAGGATTACCAAAGAGATGAACTCGGAGCAACAAAGAGCAAGTTGCTTGAACAGAAATGCAGGGCCGAGGACCTCTCGATCATTGTGCGTCACTTTTCGCAATAATTATAAGCAATAAAGCGGTAATTTAAACAAATCTCCCATGTTTGCGGCGAAGGTCCTGAAAGGCCTTTTTAAATCATTAGATTTATAAGGAAACGACTGCGAGTAATTATGTCTCTAACATCCAGATTTTTTTTCAGCAAACGATTCATCATATATCAGTTCATGCTAACTCACATGAGTGATGAAGACAGGTTTAATCTCACAGGAAAGCTTTGTCAAGAGGTTTGTTTTGGTTTGCACATAACATCATTCAGTCAGAATTTGACTGGTTTTTTGTAATTAACCGCTCGCATTGGTGATTTAATAGTATTTCATTAAATTCAATTTTGAGCTGAAAGAAGTCTCATACAGCTTTGATATAAGCAAATGTCATTTTGGGGATTCTATTTGTATAAACTTGCATAGAAGTTTGACTTGTTCTGACTTTATTTGGGACCAATTGCGTATAATAATGAGGAAAAATTTTAAACAAAGATTCTCAGAATTTAAACATTTCTTGATTTTTTTAAATTCTTTCTTTCTGGAGGTTCTGGGCTGTTTTACCGATGGTGTGGTTAGCTTGGATCAAGATTCAGCTGCTGTTCTTAAAGACGCACTGCTTATCCTAAGTAGCAAGGTACAACTGTATTTAGTTTGTGACATGCATGACAGTTAAAGTTACCTATCCTGTAAGATGGAAATGAAGCATACAAATGTTTTTGGTAGTCGCTTAGTATCGGTTTGTATAGAGAGAATGTCCAGTATTAACGACGTTATTGCTCCAGACCAAACAAAACAAATACAGTCTAACCTCTCCTTACGGACACCTCTCTATTACGGACAATTCGTTTGGTCCCAGGAAAGACAAAAATCATACATTCTCTACCTCTATAATACGGACACCTCTGTAAAGCGGACACTTGGTTTTGTCCCTTTGGTGTCCTTATTAAAGAGGTTTGACTGTACACACTTCAAAGCGAAACGGAGCAACTGTAAGCACGTCAGTGGTGCGGTACGTATAGAATGTAACTTGGTGCTACTGTCAAAAGCCTCACTACAAGCCACACCAGTGAAATTACAGGATAAGGGGCGCTAAAACTCCAAGGGAAATGTTAGTACGCTAACAAGTGACAAAGAAGGCTAATGTCACGCATTGTTGCTCTTAGCTGTGCAACAAGTTAAGTATGTAGTTTATCGCAGTGCCGTTTTGAAAAAAATGGAGCTTGATATAGTACCTTTCATATCGCAACATTTTATTTTCCAGAACATCAAACTGTCTTCCATGAGAACAAAGGCAGCAGAAGACCTAGCAGATGAGGGAGATGCGGCAGGAGCTGCTATTGTTCAAGCAAGAAACAAGTTTCTTACTCAGGTAATTTATCATCTGAGCAATGTCACGCAAATGATTTGGGAAAGAAATGCCATTTCGTCAGTTTCCTCTTTCTCTTTGGGCTATTTTTCCCACACAACACTGGTACAACATAACGTGATTTGTTGAAAACTAACGAGGATATAGCTTCGAAAAGTGGCAAAATTTTGCAGACGTTTGTCGGTATTGTAGAGGGCCTGCCTGGTACCCAGACGTCTCTCTGTCGATGAAAATGTGCGCGCAAAGGAAGGCGGGAAGCCTGAGGAGGAGACTGGTAGTGGGCAAGTTCGTGCCCCCCACCATTCAAACGTTTGTAAAATTTCGCGTTTTTGTGGAGCTTTATCTTCGCTTGCTTTTAACGCGATATCACCTTTAAACTCAGTAAGTTTCCTAATTCTAAGCCGCTCTTTCCAGCAGTGTCAATGAAAATTTGCTACCTGGTCTCTATCAAAACTTGAAAAATACCGTGGAAGGGTCTGTTGGTAATCATTTTCTACGGCATTTTCGGTAATTCAAAAACTCGACAAATTTTTTACCATTTAAACTTGTCTACATCGTGGTCTCATACAGAAACGTTCTTTTGGCTCGTCACGCAGTTCGCCACTTTAGAAACAACAAGGGAACTGGGACTGAAATGCGTACCGCAATTGTTTCTTCGATCGTCACTGGTGACGTGCCGGTCAGCTATTGGCCAATTTCTAACAGTCCCGGAAGTCTTTTCGAAAGTCAACTCGGCCCGGTGTCCTCGTTTCTAAAGTGCCGAATATCAAAAGAACGTCTGCATAGCAGCAGTCTAGCGATATTTTGTGAAAACACCGTAAAGATAGAGAATAAAGTTCATACCCAGAATTGGAAAGGTCTTGGGTTAATCGTTTCTTAAATTATTGATCATTTTAACAGGTTTTAAAGAAGAACATGATAGAGAACATCATACCAATAATCATTGAACTGAAACACATGGTAAGGTCCTAATATTCTAGTCTAAGCCACTTTTAATAGTAGTTAATAGACGGGACAGTACTTACTTTTGATGGACTCGTCTCAGTTCTTTGACTGTTAGTTTGAACTATGTCCACAGTACAGGTATCTACAAAATTTTACTCTAAATTGACAAACGAATTTAAATTTATCTAACAAAGCTCTTATTAGTCTCTCTTTTTTATCTGAGGCAGATGGCCAAGCGAAACTCGTGAGTTCGCGAAATCTCGCGTAACGCGAGGAGACGCGACGAGTGCCGGGGAAAAGGGATACAAATTTGAACCAACGATTTAACTATTTTTCCTTCCCTCTTCACGTAGGAACCTGTTCTTACTATACTCTGCTGGCTCCCTAAGCATCAGCGCTGATTATTCTATTGCATTTCAGCTTGAGAAGCAGCATTCTCCTTTGCTCAAAGAGCTGATGTACTGTTTGAAAGAAGTGATGAAGGATTACAGATCTGAAGTTCAGGATGTGCTGTCAGCAGACAGGCAGTTAGCAAATGAAATTGAGTTTGATCTCAAGAGGTTTGAGGAACAGCAGAAAGAACTTGAAGAACAAAGAAGGAAACAAAACGCTCCCAACAACTCTCCACAGGTGTAACCGCGTTTAATTTTATCTTTTAACATCACTCACCTTTGTGCGAAAAGGAATACCCCATGTCTTATTTGCTCTTAGCCTCTATTTCAGTACTTAACCTTGCACACCACCGCACACCTGAATGAGTTACATTTGCGCGTAAATGAAGAATTGTCACGCTAGGAAAGGATGGCACAAGATGCCAGTCGCACAAGGTTTCTGCAGACGTAAATTCTAGAGTTAAGAAATTATAGGAGTTTGACTAGGCCTGACGCAAAGAGTTGTTCAGCTAGCCCAGGACAAGGTAATTCAGAGCTGGCCTAGATTTTGCACTGTTGTTCTACTAATAAAAAAGGAATGGACACGTCCTTGCTTCATTGCTTCTTTAACAGCAGAGACAACCGTGTTCGAGCAAGAAGTTATTCTGCATTAAGGATTTTCATCTATCAGCAACAAAAAAATTTTCCTACAATGTATTCAGATGATATTACCAACATAAACAAGCAAAAACTATTTTTTGATTGTTTTCTTAGGTTATTGTCAACAGGCAAACCCCGTCAATCGGGAGCACCCTAGTCCAGGTTGCAGAGTTTGTTACTCCACAGCTACGGAATGCCACGCCCTCTCCCAGAAATGGTAAAGTTAAAGATTGTAAGGGCGCTTTTCATTTGTCAGATCTGGCCGCCCGGACCTTTGCCCGACCAGTCAGTTTGAAAATGAAATAGGCTTTTTCCAAGAGTTTTTGCTGAAAAACCATCTCATTGGTGCATACGTTTTGGAATTTGACTGATCTGGTTGGAGAGTTGATTAAAAAGGAAATTCTCATTGCGACGGGAATGGTCTGGCTGGTCAGTGCTGACAAATGAAAAGCGCCCCAAGTTACCATCGATCGCTTGCCGCAGGTGCTGCTTGTTGTGCACGCATACTTAATCATAGTGACAGAAAAGTTTTCCTCTTTCCGTTCACCATCATCATCATCATCATCATTTATTAGCCTTTCTGTTACAGCAAATTTTACAGGATACAGCAGGTTGTTAGGCGAGGAGACCTCAAGAAATCACCAGGCTTATATAGAGAGGCCACCTCGACATCACAATATTGTATCCCATAAAGCCCTTATTTATCACCCTCAAACTTTGCATAAGCGTTGATTCCAGTTCCTCTCGGCACAATGCAAATTTTAAGAGAAACTGAAGCAATGATACGTGATACGTTTATTCTGTGATGTCGCTTGTCCTGGTAATAAAGATTTTTTTCCCTTGTGGAATTTTTCCTTTTTTAGCAGCCTCCAACATTTCTCCCCTTGCCAGTGCAATAGGGCGAATACAAATCAACAGACGTCACACCATGGCGGCTGAGCCACAGATGAATTCTCCACGCACCAGAGCTCTGAATTCCAATCTTTCTGTGTTGATAAGCCCTCTTCAAAACAAACGACGACACACTCTGACCACAGCAGCTCTTCTTAATTCTGCTCGCAAGGCTGCGGATCAAGCACATAGGATTGCTGAACAAAACAAGAAAAAGAACATCGGTCACATTGAAGACCCCAGAGAAAGCGGTGCTGTGAGAGAGGGACCTGAAAAACGCACTCCTCTGAAGCCTCTAAATCCCAGGGCTCTAAGAAACAATGATGAACGAGCGGCCAGCACACCTGAAGGTAATATTTACTTGTATAGGTTTTTAGAATATACAATTTTGTGCGAGAAATTTAGCACCAGGCCCCAGTTATCCACTGCAGGGATAGCGCAATTAGTTTACCTATCTACTTATCCACTAGATAGTGTTTTATCCGGTGAATAGCGCTATCCAGATTTGGAATAACTGGACCAAGTATCAAAATATCGCATCGCGACATTTAAGGTGACGGCAATTTTCCCCGGCCGCCTAAAGAGAGCTACAAGGGCCGCTTTTACAATTCAGTAGTTTTAGATTTCAGTGTATTTGCGGAAGTCATCTTATTTACACATTTTACATTGTTTCTTGTTAGTATTTATAACACTAATCATCTTTGGTGTTAATCGCAGGGGAAACAACTCATTTATCAAGGATTTCATTTTGTGTGAACAACAGTGCTACAGTGCCACCATCTCCTATACCAACATCCTTGCCAATTAGGGTGTATCCTGCGGAGGATAAAGGTATGTCTTGTCTTGCCATCTGAAAGCTGTACAGGCAGCATCCTCTTTAGGCGCTTCGTTTTCCCGTTTTTTGATCAGAGACGAGCGCGAAACGCGAGTGACTGGTGACGAAGCGCAAAGTGCCATGAGAAGGCAAAAGACGAGACTTGTCGGTACCAGGCAGCTGAAGAGGCTTCCTTTCCATTCGACCATCTCCAAAGAAGGGAGAGAATACTTCCAGAGTAACAACTTGGACACTCTCCTCCTTAGAGGCCTCTTTGTGTCGTAGGGAGGCCGAGGAGAGGGGAAAAAGAAAGCACGCGGGGGTCGATGGGAACGGGAAAGCAAAGCCGCCTTTTCCCTCTTCCCATCGTCCCCCGCGCGCTTTCTATTTTTCGATTATTGCTATTTTCATTGGGATAACCGGCGAGAGCCTCTGCGGAGGATAAAGCAACTTATATGCCCATGGGTAGCCCTTACACTTGTTTACGTCAAACGTTACGTAAATGATTTCCCGAGGCAGTGAGTTGAAAAGAATATGCAACGCACAAAGAATGTAAATACAAAGAATTTTGCTTTCAAACGAGGCGTGGTGATGAAATTTGCTCGTCTGACGTGATCATGCACAAGTGTCTTTCTGATCAGCTTTGGTAAAACTGAAACGGACATTTTTATAAGAAAACTGATAACAACCCAGCCCTGATTCTTTCAGAGACTTCACCAAGCTGGGTAGAGGGCAAAGCTACTGAAGCAGAAGAGATTGAAGATGGGGAGGAAAACAAAGAACAACAAATCATCTGTTTAATGTCACCGGAACAGAAGTATGTATGAGCTATAAGGGACTGGTCAAAAAGTACTGGCGGGTGGTCGGGCCGGAGCATTTGGAAATGTGGTGTATTAAAAACCCATGGCCCACCCCACCCCGCTCTATACTTTTTGACCAGTCCCTAAAGAAAAAAACACCATCGATGGGCTTCCGTTGATATGGACATTTTATACTAATCCAGACTGGTCAAGTACGCATAGTCAAATTAAACTATGTAGGCACACAACTCATTTTACTTACGCTTAGTGTTGCTGCTTTGAATTAAAGAATTCTTTTTGTTTTTGTAGGCCTCCAAAACCCAGGACTTGGAATATCAAATCCCCAGTAAGTAATCAAGATTGATATTGAAAATCATTCATTCCATTTATATTCAAACCTCTCGTAAGATCACCCAAAATGCGGTCATGTTGGTGTACCAAAACAATCCTGTGGGAGTTGAACTCTTTTCTCATGTCAATGATGTAAACGCTTTCTTCTGTTCCATAGAGTAGATACTGATAACGTGAGTGAAAATGCTGTATAGCCGATGAAAGAAGCGACAGCATCCCAAAAACATTCCCGCCATACAGTAGAACCTCGATATAACGAACCTTTATATAACGAAGTCCTCGGTATAACGAAGGATTTTGTTTAAAAATATATGGAAAAGTACCTTGATATAACGAAACCTCGTTATAGCGAACAAGTTTTGCCAGTCCCTTGGCACTTCGCTAGGTGTAGTGCACTTGACACAGCATCGACCCAATTTTACACACTACGTATCCTCATTTTAGCTATGGGTGGTAACCACTTACATGGGAAAAACCGGAAATTCCGGTTGGAAGATCAAATGGTTCGCGCCATTCCGCTTGGGAAGTTTCAGGAAATATGGGCTGTGATTTGAGGCAACGCAATTTTTCTACCCTTTTTAGTCTTTTCAGCTGATTTGGAAATACTTTGTAGCGGGTTTTTCTCCCACCATGTCAAATTTTATAGTTTTATGTTTATGCGCAAGATTTCCACCCGCGTAGTTTGTGTAATCGATTAGGTCCCCATGTTTCCAGTCCCCTGGGCCTTTATATTGGCGTTCTACTGGGCATAAATTGCGAAATCAGCGTTAAATTGCCCCGAATGGCACATACGCTATAAAGCGATTTCCACTTGTGAATTGACACTGCCTCAATCAAAGTTTTAGATTTTTTGTGAGTTGTGATCAACTTTAAATTTTCGTGGA
This sequence comes from Porites evermanni, assembly GCA_942486025.1. Taxonomy (NCBI): domain Eukaryota; kingdom Metazoa; phylum Cnidaria; class Anthozoa; order Scleractinia; family Poritidae; genus Porites; species Porites evermanni. Next base: position 717 of record CALNXI010004606.1, on the reverse strand, counting down.
CAAACCCAAACTGTAATGTAATTTACCCTTTGGTTTATTGCGTTTTCTAGGATCGCAAAAGGCATTCTACCAGGAAGGCAAACAGCCAATCACAGAATGATTCTGTTGCCGGAAGGACAAGGTCTCGGAAACGAAAGTGACAGTGAAACGCTAATTTTACTGCAGTTTTTAAGTCATTTAGATTTATAATCTCTGGCAACATCAAAATCACGAACAGAAGCTCAAAATTGAATTTTTTTAATCGCCTTTTTTTAAAATTATATTCCTGATCTGTTAGCTCATAATCGTAGTGTTGAGCTGTGTTTTGGAAACAATTTTGTAAGTGAAAAAAACATCGGTTCGTAGTATTTTCGTAGAGTCGAACTATTGTGAACGTAATCATTATCTTTTTATAGCATTTCTGCCGAAATACATTTTACGTCATTAGTTAAGTAGTATCGTAGTATTGAAAGGGACAATAAAAAAGTATACTTTTCCAATCACGTATTTGCTGTAGTTTCTATTCCGAAAGAGGAGTAAAAAAACATCCGGAACCGTTGTCAATTTAGGACGAACGTCCTGCACGGAACCGTAAACACTGAGAAAGCTTTGTTTATGTTCCTAGTATCATTAACTCATGCAATTGTAGTTTCCAAATTGCAAACAAACGTTTGGATCATTTTAGTTCTTTTCTGTCGAATGGTGACCAGCAAACTTCCCAGATAGCTGACCCCATGC
>CALNXI010004605.1:1637-14143 GCA_942486025.1 Porites evermanni | reverse complement strand
TTTTCCCCCCCCCCCCCCTCCCCCTACAGCTATAATCCCCGACGCCCGTCCCCTCGGTACATTACGGTAAGACGCGCTATATCTCAACGATCTCACGTAAAAATAGGAGACTGTGAACAGTCTAGATGGCTACAGGGGTAAAGTACATGAAGAGAGATAGAGACCAGTAAATTATTGTTCATCAGCAGCTTTGCAGCTGTTGTTGGATAGTGTCAACTTTTTCACGCGGGATGTATTGACATGAAGATTTCATTGAAAAGGGAATAGTCGCATATAATAAGTTGTTATTCATTCACATTCGTAAACATGTGATTCATAAGATGTGAACAAGAACAGGGCGCTCTATATTTTTCCGAATTTATCAGCATTTGGGGTGGAGATGAAAACGGCACTGTCGTTTTTTCAAATAATCGCGGTGGTCGTTTGAATGTACATATAGGGAATTAACCGTTAGCTATTTACTCCTTATCTAATGATTCATTATTTGTTTACAGTAATATAGTTGGTGTTTTATTATAAATAGCTCTGATTTTCCTATTTTTTTTACCCTACTAACAGGCTCTTTATGAATATACAGTGAACTACGATAAGTCAGATAAGGTAAATGTTTCCCCTACTGTTTGAAAACCTCGCCGTGTTAACCTTGATCCGGACATCACCCAATTATAATGAATGCACAGGTCATCTTGTAACCCTTCATTCCTACCTCTTGACCAGTACTCAGGTCTGAAATCCCCTCCGAGAGGGGGCGGGAGCGGGGAGGGGGAAATGAAGGGCAGTTCGGGCGGGTTTTACCTCCAAGGCTTTCAAAAACTCTATGCCTGTTTTAAGACAATGTCCATTTATTTTGCTTCCCACTTTAGACTAGAGATCAGAATATAAGTCACATGACTGAAGTGTTTTACTGTTTTAATGTTTTTTTTTTTAATGTTTTAAATGTTTTAACATTGCTCATAATTGCACGGTTCAATGTTTTTTTTACATTTGCCCTTGTTTGTCCATGTTCAGCAACGTTTCACTAGTCACCTTGAAAATGCCCCCAAAAATGTTATAACTTATTAGACATGATGCATTTCGCTTTTAACCTTACCTTTCGTGTGCAGTATAGACAGGTAAATTGATCAGTTCTATCTTACATACACGATAGCTGATCATTATGAGTAGCTTTCATTTTACTGCTCAATGAAAATCTATTTTGGAGTCTTTTAGGACTTTTAGATTGGAGGACTAGGGCAACTACGTACGAGAACGAGTTTCAACTTATAAGTTTTTTCATGTCTTCTTAAAAAAATATTCTGGTACAACCCGGAAAGAGCTTCATTTTGCTTTTTTTTCTCACCAGAAAAGTTAACACGGTTAATTTTATTGAAGGAGGTTTACGCCCTCTTCCGATCGCAAAATGCTGAAGATTCTAATCGTTGTTAGCTTGTTTTTGCTACTGCGACATTCTCACTAAAACCCATAGTAGAATATAGGGGAGAAGTCGTCACATTACGTTTCCTTGGTTGCCATGGTTTCTGGATCTCAACAAACCGTGGTCCTGCAGATATGACAGAAGATAGCAAAAAAGTTGACATGCATAACTTTCCTGTGCATGATTAAACGCAAGAACAAAACGGTAGCCCATACTTTTCTTCCATCGTTCGACAATGCAAATGGCCGTTTCTGTCAAGAAAGATTGTTGTGATCCAGAAATTTTGCTATCATGGTAACCTGACGTCATACTTCTCCTCTCTATAACGACGGCTATCTCGTTTTCCCGCCAAAATGACGCTGTTTCACGCACGCGCACTACTTAGTATTGAGGAAATCTCGTCATCGTAGTCGTCTTTGTCTTAGAATCTAAAGCTCTCTATTGGGACTTTCTCAGCTGTTAACATTCGTCTTCTCTATCGTTTGTTTCAGTGATTCAAAGTGGCACCTTGAAGAGGACGTTGGGGAAAAAGATTTTGTTTTTTATCAACTATTATTCGTAGATCAAACAGAGTTAATAAGTATATTATAGTTATAGAACTGACGGATCTGGTGAAAACGCCTAAATTATTGAAGGTTTTTCGTTACAAAACCTTTTGCCAAAATGTCAAAATGTAAAGGAGCTATCGTATCGTATCGTAACCATCCAAAATCCTGTGTTTCTGTATCCTTTTTTCGTGTTTTTCTCTTTTATCAAGCTGATATATATATATATATGGCTGAATCCGCGAAACTTGTGTTTTGATTGGCTGCCCGAACGGGCAAGCCATAGGAAAAGGAACGTTCGAGACTTCGTGTAGTCATCCTTAATCTGCATTACGTGGCTCGCGTTTCACTTTATCCCTTGAACGACTTTCTTTGCGACAAAAATGACAATGTTTTCAGGTTATTTTAAGCATTTTTTCTTGTCAAAAAAAGTGTAAAATGAATTAAACATAAGCAACCAAGTGCAACCGTGTTGTTTTCTTTCTCGCGACGCGAGCAAACCTAAATTACATAACGCGGACGTGTTCCAACGCATCCGCGGTTCTCGTTTTGTTGATTCTAAGAATTTTTAATTCACACATCACAGGTTTGCTTTTTCGATTGTACGCGTGGAAGCTTTTCACACATGCGAATGTTTTAAGTTCATTTACAAGACGATGTACTTTTGTAACTATGTGAAACTAAAAGTTTACGGTAAGTTGGCTTTACCCGACTTAGCTACCCTAAATTACGTCCGTGTTAGTCCCTGATTACACATGAAATATTTAGAAAGATGAAAAGGTTCTAGACTACAAACACTTTTAACTGATCTACTGTCACAGCACAAAGGCTTTGTTTCCGTGCGTATCCAAGCAGTGGATATGCAGGTAATTGTGTTTAATAAAGCTAAGTAAACCAAACTTAAATGGTCAAGAATGCGAGTACTTCACTTTCCTATTGAGAGTGATTCAGGAAAAGAACTCCCGTTTAAAAGGTGGAAAGGTCTTTGGTAAAGCAAGTGTATCAAAGGCGAGAAAAGTAAGAAAAAGTTTTCATTCCATCTACTCTCGTTGTAAATAGACCTTTGTAGAGGTAAATTTAATTGGATTATAATCAATTCATTCTTTACTTATTTAATCGAACAATTTTGGAATTCAAATTTTTCTCTTCTCCTCGGTCTTCAGCAAGGCTTTCTAAAAAGTTTATCGTAACCTAATTTAATGACTGGCAACTTGTCCCACAGATATTCGTCGTTTTGCTGAGCAACCATGGCCCTTTTACGGACAGAACGACAGAGTTATTCAGGAGACGTCTTGAAGGCTGTTTTTTCAGTAGCAGTCCTTGCGTCTTTGGTCGACGCCCAAAGTAAGGCTTTAGAATGAAATGGTAAATTGCAAAATTTGTACTGACTGATTTGCCGCTACTTTCGTGTAGTTTTCCACCTGTCCTGTTATACACGTCAAGAGAAATTTTAGAACCATTCTTGTTTATTTCAATTGTAAATACAAATTGCTTTTTTGCAATCAAAATAAAACAAATAGAGTTAACGCTAAATTCGACAAATTAAACAGCCGATTCCCGATCGCTTTAGCTTGGTGGTATCACGTTGATCAAACAGGATCGGAAATGGCTGAAAGCTGGGTTCCTTGATTTAAGAAGATATTTATCATATATACATTACAGAGTTATTCTCAATCTTAACAATTTTATTAAGCTCCACACAATTAGTACAAAAACGTCTAAACATAACAAAATGTCCAAAAAGTGAGGAAAAAAAGAGGATAAAATGTTTGCATTAAGTTACGATTCACTCATCCGTGCTAGAAAAACTTTCCATATATAAAACGAGTCAGCAATAAACCATTTTACTTAAGAAAATGGTAGCAACACATGTTACCAGTGACATGAGATGTATTTCGGCAGTTGTTATTGCCCAAATTTATTCATAGTGATAGTGGAATAATACAGCGGGAAATTACAACTTTTTCTTTCCCATAATCAATTATTGTCGATTTCCACATTCAAACTGAAAAAGGGATGCATAATTGTAACGACAACGATCTCTTTGAGGGGAAAAAAAATAAAGCCAGCGAATTTTATCGAGAAGCTTCGAACTGACTTCTTGCCTATTTCTTCACCCATATGACGTATGTTTGCAGTTGTAATTGACGTAAGTTATTTGTCATGAAATGATAAGTGTACAATTTATCCTATAATAATAACGAAACTAATGCGCGCGTCGGATCGAAATCCACCAACCATGAGCGAGGTTCGTGATTCATCAATCACTAACAACCATAGTTTTACTCAGTAAATCGATACTATCGCCTGATGAAGACCTGTAGGACACGGTCGAAAAGTCGCGATCAATAAAGTGGCTATCGTGAGAGAAACAATAAACAAACCCGTTATTCGTCAGTTATACGATGACTTGTCCCGCGGTGAAGGTCTTCGGTTAAAAATTCTCCTAATTCTAAGACAACATTGTTAAAACAGGAAGACCGTTCCAGTTCTGTAACCGGCCTATTGGCTGGTTCACTGTATACATGCCAAAGACTGGCAAAGACTGATCCACGCGGAGACCCTCGCCGAAAGAATATCGCATCGAGCTCGAAACTGTGTAGGTTTGTTACTTTATATTAACAAATGAAAGCCATGATTTCCATGCTAACACTCATCAAATAAATATCAAATAAGAAGTTTAGAGCGGTTTTCACTTGACTGTCGTAAAACCAAAACCAAAGTAAATACACTAGCCAAGAAAGGACGTAGTAAAACCAAAACCAAAACCAAAACCAATCCCAATTCGACAGTCAAGTGAAAACCGCTCTATAGGCTAAGATTGTGTCTAAAGAAGGTTGCGAAAATCGCGACAAATGTCAGTAGATATCAGTAACAAAGTTGACACAAGGAAAAGAAAGGAAAACGACTGATCTAGTTGTTGTCGTCTGTTATCTATGTTGTACACAGTGTTTTATTAAATAGCAATTTTAAAGACAAGCCGAGTGCTGGAAATAATACCCGCGAGTCTCTTTAAATGATGGTGCGTTTAACATCGCGTACATGAGGCATTTAAAGCGCAAAGCGCGGTTTGTGGGAGGTGTGATCACCTATAATAAGTAACTTTCTGCTTTTCTTAACACAGAGGTCGTAAGATTCCGCAAAGACAGGTTCTATCTCCGAGATCAATTCTGGTTTCTATTGTTTGCAGGTACAACTACCAAGCGCACCTTTTCTTCAAACACAACTGCCACCATAGCGGCAACACCCTCTTCCACGACTGCTACGTCATCAACCGTCGCTCCAACTCCAGTGGTAGGTCCGAGGGTCACATTCCAAGTAGCGATTGAATTTAAAGACAAAGGTTGGAAAAAGGAATTGCTAAACAGATCAAGTCCTTTGCGCATTGCTTTGGTAGAAAACGTAACACAAACGATAGAGAATTTCTTCAAAGCGAAAAATGTAAGCGCCAGCGTTCAGGTAATAGAGCTGAAACCCGGAAGTGTTCTAGCGTTTTTGAAAGTTTCTACAAATAAAACTGAAAATGATGCAAAAGAGATGCTTCAAAACCAAATGAAAAGTGGAATGATTGGCGGTCTACTGGTTTCAAAATCTTTGTTCTCTGGAAGTTTGTTTGATGTTGTACTTAAGCTAAAAGCCAAATGTAATGATTCCAAAGAACTCAGGGGTTTTAAGCAAAGCCGGAACTTGACACATGAAATCGAAAAGGTGTTGCCAGGGAACGAAACGGCAACAGTGGAAAAGGTCGCGTGCCTTGAGACTGAAGACGTTACCATAGTAACTGTTCGAGTCCAAGTGGAAAGTCCTACACCAAAGAATCCCAACGAACAGCTCAGAGATCTGAAGAAGAAGGTTGGTGATGGTCGACTGGGAAACTTCACGTTGATTCCGGAATGGCAAGCTTACATTCCAGGGGAAAAGCTGTTTTCAGTTTCTTTTAATTTGAAATTTACAAATGGGACAAGTGAAACTGTCGAAGTACTGCAAAAGGCAATCATAGATCTGTTTCAAAATGAGTCTGACTTCAGTTACGTTACAGTAGAGCTAAAAAATAATCAGACAGTCATTGTCAAAGTTGGAATGAAAACAGCTGCTCCGGATCAACCCTATGAAGCTCTAGCACCGCTCAAGCAAAGTGTGACTGATGGACAAGTAGGAAACGTGACTTTAATAGGGAACTCGTTTAGGGCTTACATCAACCCCAACACAATCACTCAAAAAGTGTTTGAGGTTCACTTCCGTCTAAACATGTCTGACTGTGATTCGCAAATTGGTAAGGCGAAGAAAGCTGTTGAGGATTACGTAAACAAGCTAAGACTCTATAAATACTTCATTGATTCAAAATTAATAAACATATCGTGCGTTAATGGACATTATTACCCAAACGATCGCTTTGTGTATGCAGTATTTCGCGTATACATTACTCCTGACGCACCTGAAAATTTTCTTCATCACTTACACAAGTGCGAAGATATTTGGGACCGGGGAGTGAAATTTGTTACTTTAACACCGACCTCGCCCGAAATCCCAGTCGGAAATTCTACCCATCTCTTTTGTTCAAAGCCGACGACTCCCACTCGTCCTACAGAAGGAACCAGTCCTACTCGTCGTGAAGAAGGAACCAGTCCTACTAGTCCTAAAGAAGGAACCACAAACAAAGTAACTTCCCCAGGAACCCCTCCCATTGTACNGTACTGCAAAAGGCAATCATAGATCTGTTTCAAAATGAGTCTGACTTCAGTTACGTTACAGTAGAGCTAAAAAATAATCAGACAGTCATTGTCAAAGTTGGAATGAAAACAGCTGCTCCGGATCAACCCTATGAAGCTCTAGCACCGCTCAAGCAAAGTGTGACTGATGGACAAGTAGGAAACGTGACTTTAATAGGGAACTCGTTTAGGGCTTACATCAACCCCAACACAATCACTCAAAAAGTGTTTGAGGTTCACTTCCGTCTAAACATGTCTGACTGTGATTCGCAAATTGGTAAGGCGAAGAAAGCTGTTGAGGATTACGTAAACAAGCTAAGACTCTATAAATACTTCATTGATTCAAAATTAATAAACATATCGTGCGTTAATGGACATTATTACCCAAACGATCGCTTTGTGTATGCAGTATTTCGCGTATACATTACTCCTGACGCACCTGAAAATTTTCTTCATCACTTACACAAGTGCGAAGATATTTGGGACCGGGGAGTGAAATTTGTTACTTTAACACCGACCTCGCCCGAAATCCCAGTCGGAAATTCTACCCATCTCTTTTGTTCAAAGCCGACGACTCCCACTCGTCCTACAGAAGGAACCAGTCCTACTCGTCGTGAAGAAGGAACCAGTCCTACTAGTCCTAAAGAAGGAACCACAAACAAAGTAACTTCCCCAGGAACCCCTCCCATTGTACAAAATCCTTACCTGTACGTCAAAATGAAGTTGGCCATTACATGGGGAGAGTTTTGTTCTAAATTAGAGCACAGCCTGAAACAGAAGATAGCTTGGAATTTGTACGACAAAGATGGAACTAGGGTCTCTCCTGACAGGATAATTTTCATCAACGTCAAGAAAAGCTGTGCTGAGCCAAGCAAAAAAACTGAACGAGCGGAGGTTTGGTTTTACGTTTCCAAGGTGGGCTCTAATAAATTACATAAATGTCTTACACTAAAGGCCTACAGAGTGCTGGCAATGTTCGTGGAAAATGCAAATACCAAAGAGCTTGGACCAGAATTCGAAGAAAAGGTATGTAAGGGTTATCGGCCTGAAGCGAGGGGTTATGTGATTTATTCCACGTCAAAGTGAATACTTATCCTTCCACGCTTGTTTGGTTTTTGTTTGTGATTTGTTTGCTCACGAAGCACTTAGGAGTGCGTTACAGATCGAATTAAAATTTGTAAGTGTTGCTTTTTAAGGAGAGCGGAAAACCAGAGTACCGGCCGGAGAAAGACCTCTCGGGGCAAGAGGGAGAACCAACATCAAATTCAACCCATGATACGGGCGTTGATGCCAGGATTTGAGCCCGGGCCAAATTAGTGGGAGGCGAGTGCTCTTTCCGCTGCGCCACCTTTGCTCTCTTGGGTCTTCTCCCATCCTGTTGTTTAACAGAAAAGTCAATTCCTTTTTAAAGTGTTTTGCCATTCTTGTTTGTAGGTCATACATGTTGATCTTGCCGGCAATGATGCCTCCAACCATAGCCTTGGTTTCTCATCTGGCAAACTTTCGACGTGGTCCATTACTCTTATTGCAATCGCAGGCGCCATTGGTCTCCTTTTACTTACCTTGGCATGCTGTTGTGTAAGTAGCAACTACAATTATGAACGAAAATTGAAGGTATAACTTGCTAAATCAGCCGTTTGAAGTAAATGGTTGAGAGGTGGTGATCGAATGAAGACTGACTATCGCTTAAGGAATGCTCAGTGCCTTCTTGTCCCCAGTCGCTTTCAATCGCTTGTTTTGAGGATATTTGAATTAATCGTTGAGGAAAACGAGTGCGAATAGAGTGATGGGAAGGGGAGAAAATTCGAAGAAATCTCTTGTTTGTCCGTCCCATCACTCACTGCTCGCGCTCTTCGCTTGTTTCCATTCTTCCCTCAACTCGCTCTTCTTCGTCTCCAGCGCCCCTTTTTAAAAGGAGTCAGGCTCAGTGCAGTCTTACGAAAGGTCCTACTGGCATACTGGAAGATGCACATACCTCAGCGAAATCACAGGTATACCAAGAGGAGAAGCAGGTCTGGCAGCGAGATGTTGTTGCCAAATTATAGATATTTTAAGTGACAAGTATGTTAATAAAATTTAATCTGCTCTATCCTTATTAAGGTATTTTGCTGCGGTGCTAAACGACGAAAAAAGGGAAAGGCTGTCGACAAAGCCCAGAAAATGAACGCAATTCTTGTGGACGCAAATGATGCCGAAGGACGATCAGGAAAAGATAAGAAGGGAACGAAAATTAAAGGAAGGAGCGACACAGATGGAAACGCTAACCAAGAGAAGGCAAATGTTTTACATACCTTTTCGTAGCACTCGTTTAAAATGAGTTGGTTAATTTTGTTTGGAAAATCAGAATTCTTTTTTATGATCACTGAAGGGTGAATCTATAACCTTGTTCCCATTTGTTCCCAGCGTTCTTTTACGAACTCAGTTTTTCATTCTATTTTGTATTTAAAATAAAACATGAGAATTTCCTTTTTTTGAAAGGCAACTTTACTAGTGTGACTGTTTTGACTTACAATAACAGGTAAGAGTAACAAGTAAAGAAAACAACATCTAAATTAATTACAGTGCATGGTCAGGGATCTCCACAAGCTCTGTTGAGCTTTTTTGGGGTGATCCCCTTAATGAATCGTCTGCTACACAGCCATTTTTAGTGTCGTCACGCAACGCTCCTCCCCACAAATAAACCTGTCTCAATCTGCAGTTGATAAATTTGACGATTTTTGCTATGTCGGAAGGAGCTGTAGTTTAAAGCAAACTATTTGCTTTGAGGTTTCCCTCTTTAAACGGAAGTCAATCTAAACGCCAACAATGTTATAAAATAGTACGCTACATTTCTCGTAATTTCTTGATCTGCTGATGCCATAGGATAAAAACTTTGATGAAGGCGAAAAGGGAAAGGTTGTATCTTACGAAAACCAAGCCTATGGCTTATCGAAAGACGATGGCCGAGAGCGAAGCTCTATCAGCCATTTAGCTCCTGCCATTGTGACAAGCCACGTCCCCGATACAGACAAAGCTGACGAGGAAAGTAACACGAACAAGGGTGGACAGGTTTCCGATACTGCTTCGTCAGGTTCCGGNATGTTATAAAATAGTACGCTACATTTCTCGTAATTTCTTGATCTGCTGATGCCATAGGATAAAAACTTTGATGAAGGCGAAAAGGGAAACGTTGTATCTTACGAAAACCAAGCCTATGGCTTATCGAAAGACGATGGCCGGGAGCGAAGCTCTATCAGCCATTTAGCTCCTGCCATTGTGACAAGCCACGTCCCCGATACAGACAAAGCTGACGAGGAAAGTAACACGAACAAGGGTGGACAGGTTTCCGATACTGCTTCGTCAGGTTCCGGCGGCTCTCGGAGGGGATCGGCAAGCACCGGAGGAGAGGTTTGTGTATAGGTGTGGTTTTCTCAACAACAACGTTACTACTGAAACACGTAGAGAATTAAATAGTGTGATATGCTTTTCCTACATTTTGCCAAGTATTTTTTACAGTTGTGAAGAATTGATTAAAATAATTTTTTCCCGGCAAAACAGAAACAACGTTTTGATACCTAAAGAGCAGCCTTTAGCGCACTGTGAATAAAAGAGGTCTGTTTTAGCCATAAAAATGGGGCCGTTATGGTGAGAGAAATCAGACAATCCTATTTTTGGGTCTACTCTGAGTCCTTTAATCAGGCTTAATACAGTCCAATTAGCTAGGGCTGATTTGCACCCATGGGATGAAATGAGTCTTCATGACGCTGTTTTGGTTTGATTTGTGCTTAAATGGCTCCAGGAGAAGTTGAATTAGACTTTGGCCTGCAGCGCTAAATTGGCACTTCAGGGCTAGAGCAGTTCGATTTTAATTTATAGTGTGTCAATACTCCGGATACTAAAGTTTTGGATATGTTTTTTTTTGTCTCAGGGTCAGGGAAGTGGTTCCAAACAGTCCAGTCCTCTTGCCTTACGACATATCGACGCTGACCTAAAGGACCGCGGTAGAAGACGTTCTTCTGCACACTCCATTATTGACGACGAGGATGTGCCGCTGACACACAAGACTGGTACCGTGGGTATTGTAGCTTTGGCGCTAAGAAACAGAAACGAAAAGAAAAAAGAAGCTGAATTTAAGGTACCCAAAAGTTTTTTAGACAACGCAGTTGCACGTTTTAAGCGTAACTTGATATCACCGTCTCTTACTCCATCTCAGATCTAAGAGTAATAGAAGAATGAAGGGCAACGTTGCACGAATCTTTGTAGCCAATGCTCGAAAAAAAAAACGATCCTTCAGGGCAGAAGAACTTCAGTGTTTTTACACGTGCATGTGTTTAATACACCGGGGTTTTAAAATTAATGCAATTATTGAGTCATGTAAATGGTATAAATAATTTAAAGAAAACATAATATTTGCTCTTTAACATTGGAATTGACTAAATTATTATTCTTATTATAAATATATTGCCATTGCCATTATTACCAGCGAGTCATAATTATAACTATTGCCGATTGCTATCATCATCGTCATCATTACGAGTACATTATCTCGTTATTATTATTATTAAATTTAGTACCTGTAAATTATACACCAAGATGTGCTTTAAGACTAAAACAGATGCTCGTTTATCCTTAATTTGGCTCTCAGAATCTTAGCAAAGACGTACCCGAGGAGGAAATCAAATATCCGACGAACACCCAAAGCAAAAATAGATCACCTGATGTGCTCCCTGGTATGTTTTTTGGTTGTTTTTGTTGTTTTTGTTTTCGTTTCGTTTCGTTTTGTTTTGTTTCAGTTGTTGTTGCTTCTTCTTCCAATAATGAGCAGATCTGAGCAACATTCACGAAGTCTTCACGGGAGGCAGCGTGGTCGAGCAGGTGTTGCGCTGGACTTGTGATTCGGAGGCCCGACCTGACCGCTAGCTGGATTTGTTCTCGGTAGTACCGAGTTCAAATCCTCGGCCACGCTTGTATAATAGCCACTGGTTAAACCATGTTATGTCCCAAATGTTTCATTATCCCTGAAAAGCCCCATAGATAAAATGAGGCCAGGGGGGAGGATAATTAAAGTATTATTATTATTATTATTATTATTATTATTATTATTATTATTATCATTATTATTATTATTATTATTATTATTATTATTATTATTATTATTATCATTCTTTCCTAAATTGGAAAGCTACTTTTCAATGACAGTAGAAAGTCATCTGTAATCAGTAAATCAAAGATTGAAAATTAGCTGACGCACGTACACTGTGAATGGTAAAGGTTATTTAAGCACGGGCATACCACTTAAAAATATTTCCTTTTGAAGTCGGCTTTAATCTCACACAGGAAAAATGCTGATGGTGACATGCTTAGCTTGACTGGGGATTCCACAAGTTTAATACTTGATGCATTCTGCCAATACAATGGATTTCTTGAACTTTATTTTCAGGGCATCGCGCTCTTTTCTAAAAAAATAACTCTTTAAAAAATTGTCTTCCGTTACATTTTCAGCTCCGAGGACCCGAGTTAAGTTATCATCAAACCCTGATTACATCAATGCTAACTGGATAAGGGTATTTTGCTTTGTTGTTGTTTTCTTCTATTACACTTGCTTTGAATCATTTTTGTATTCCTAAGCTGCGTTTCCTTGGGAGAATTCAAGTACTTTAATTTTGTTATGATAAAACAAAGAAATCACTTTCTGCCAGCAATGTAGGCTATGCAGGCGTAGACAAAAAGGATTGTGGCGGGCGTCAAATTTTCGCCGCTTGTCAGGTATTTTTCATCCCAAATAAACGCGCCCAGGGATCATGAATCAGATTCAAACAAATCTGTATTTACATTTCATCTATAAAATCCAATCGAAGA
>CALNXI010004604.1:0-20217 GCA_942486025.1 Porites evermanni | reverse complement strand
GGGGGGGGGGGGGGGGGGGGGGGGGAGAGGGGTGTAGCGCACAAGAAATATGGGGTGCGAAATAAACTACAGTTAAACCTCCACTAAGCGGCCACCCTTGGGGTACCCGGGCTGCGGTCACCTTTTGGCCGTCCCAACGAGAGTTCTCCCATTGTTGTTACCTCCATTGAGCGGCCACTAAGCGTTTGACACATTTAGTTTGGTTTCATTTTAACGGAATACGTTTCTGCTTAAGGTTATGCTAATTTATGACGAAACCTTGATTAAGCAGCCAACCTCCATTAATGGAGGTTTAATTTCCCATTTTTTTCGGCAACTATTTCGGGACTTGATTAGTAGCCGCTTAGTGGAGGGTGGCCGCTTATTGGAGGTTCAACTGTATGCACGCGAGAAAGGAGGACATGCGCGCGTTCCCCTCCCTCGCAGCCTGTACAGTTAGCAGCCTGTAACCCGGGGCAAGCAACTCCCATACTAGGCTTATGGCGCGATGTTTACACATTTTAGGGCAACTTTTCCTCAGAGTGAAAGTGAAAGCTCAGCTCCCTCTATGGACGCATTCAAAGTGGAAGATTTAAACATCATTAAAAAGTCAAATCTACTATTTTCACGTCTGTAGGTTTCGCTGACTGAATACGCGCCAAAATCGTTCTAAAAAGAAACTGCGCGCTGATGATTTATGAACATGAATTCGATAAATACACAGGCAAAGAAAGAAATGTCTAGGTGTATTTACCTGTTTCTCGTCATACCAAATGGCACAGCCACCCTGATCTTTTAAGCGCGTGTTGTTACATCCTTTACCTCGGTTAGGACACGAGTGGTACCATACCTGACATGAAGAAAGAAAAAAACAATGAAACAGATAACCTTTCAGCGAAGCTCAGTTCTGAAACGTTTACGGAGCTTTATTTACTATGAAAGGACGCAGACGTTGTTCTCAAAAAGCTACATTCTACATTTCAAAGGTATCCCATGTATGTTACCTTTTCTTTCACATCTGAAACGAGTGAAAGTGCCAGGCCCATCCTACGAGAGAAAAATGACAAACATGAAGAAAGATGAACCTCTTAAAAAACTGGACTGAAAGGAACTTAACGCGAAAACGNTTTTTTCGGCAACTATTTCGGGACTTGATTAGTAGCCGCTTAGTGGAGGGTGGCCGCTTATTGGAGGTTCAACTGTATGCACGCGAGAAAGGAGGACATGCGCGCGTTCCCCTCCCTCGCAGCCTGTACAGTTAGCAGCCTGTAACCCGGGGCAAGCAACTCCCATACTAGGCTTATGGCGCGATGTTTACACATTTTAGGGCAACTTTTCCTCAGAGTGAAAGTGAAAGCTCAGCTCCCTCTATGGACGCATTCAAAGTGGAAGATTTAAACATCATTAAAAAGTCAAATCTACTATTTTCACGTCTGTAGGTTTCGCTGACTGAATACGCGCCAAAATCGTTCTAAAAAGAAACTGCGCGCTGATGATTTATGAACATGAATTCGATAAATACACAGGCAAAGAAAGAAATGTCTAGGTGTATTTACCTGTTTCTCGTCATACCAAATGGCACAGCCACCCTGATCTTTTAAGCGCGTGTTGTTACATCCTTTACCTCGGTTAGGACACGAGTGGTACCATACCTGACATGAAGAAAGAAAAAAACAATGAAACAGATAACCTTTCAGCGAAGCTCAGTTCTAAAACGTTTACGGAGCTTTATTTACTATGAAAGGACGCAGACGTTGTTCTCAAAAAGCTACATTCTACATTTCAAAGGTATCCCATGTATGTTACCTTTTCTTTCACATCTGAAACGAGTGAAAGTGCCAGGCCCATCCTACGAGAGAAAAATGACAAACATGAAGAAAGATGAACCTCTTAAAAAACTGGACTGAAAGGAACTTAACGCGAAAACGATGTTAAGGTACACTACGCGCATTCCTTCTCAGATGATGCCCTTTATCAGGAAAACTTGTAGTTCTAGAAAATAACACCCGCCCAAGGAGGCAACAGTGTTTAATGACCCCCCCCCTCCCCCTCCTAACTGTATCAAAAAGAACGATTACGTTAGCCTACCGTAAATGAAAGATCGTCAACAATGATTGTTGTTTTGAAAAACCGGTTAACAGTAAAATAAGTGATAGATTATGCAATAGACGAGGCCCAGCTTTTAGTTTTTAGTACCTCTGCAATCTTGGAACCCCGGAAAAAAGACCTAGAGAAGCCACCACCCAACCCTCTCGGTAGACTGTTCATAGTCCCCTATTTTTCCGTGAGATCGAGCGCGTCTTACCTTTAATGGCGGCCATCTTGATTTTCAGATGTACCGACCCGACGTCCACCCCTCGGTACATCTGGAAATCAAGATGGCCGCCATTAACGGTAAGACGCACTCGATCTCGACGATCACACGGAAAAAAAAGGGGACTGTGAACAGTCTACTTTCTCGAAAATTGCCTCCTTTTAGGGTCATCTGCCCTCCGTTAGGCGGGACGGTGTATTGATGTTTTCTGGAACCACACCCTGAGCTCGCTCTACAAGAAGCTCTTTTAATTTCCGACGATCATCTATTGATACATATGATTATAACTTTCAAATAAAATCGGTACTAATTAACTACGTGTGTTAAGCAAAAAAAAAAACAACTGAATATACACTAATAATTTGAACAGTGTGCTGATTAAAAACCGCACCGCCCATTGATTCCCAGCATAAACGGATAGCTTTCCTCCTCCCTCTCAGGACAGAGCCGATTATTATGTCAGTTCATGGTTACCTCTCTGCTCTTCCTACTCGACCGATTCTGTGAACATAGTTCTGTTTGTCATCTGGGAATGTCACGTTCACAACTGGAAAAGGAAAGAAAATAGAGAGTTTTAGCATCGACGACGGCGACGGCAGCGAAAACGTCACTTTTAAAATGAACTGGCGTTTTTTCAAACTTTGTCGCGTTTACTTTAGTTCGCTGAAAATGTCTAATTTAGGCAAATTTCCTTGGAGGTGATTTCATGGGAACCGCACTCAAATCTAGAAAGAGAAAGAAAATTTCGTCGTCGCTTGTTTACGTCCTCCATAAAACGGGAAATTAGGCATTTTCACGTCGTAGTGGTGCAGTAACGGCAAAGAAATGCAGAAAAAAGCGCGATGCACGTGCAAACTTGTTGTTTTGCTCAATAAACCTAATTGCTTTTTTGACGTCTTCGTTGCCGTCGCCGTCGTCGTTGCTAAAACTCCCTATTAGCCTTACTCAGAGAGGTACCTGGCGACCTTTCTCACACGTAAGAAGGGGATAAAACAAACGCCCAATCATTGGTGAAAAATATATGGTCATGAAAAATATATGGTCAATGAAGTAATATGTTACCAAAGCAACAGTACAACTCGTTCGAAGCATTTTCAATTTAACAAAAATTACTTTGACTTAGTTAAACACAAGCGATAATCGTGGAAGATGTGAGCGACAGAGCCAAGTTGATCGTTAGTTAATTAGCACTCAAATGCTGCTTTTTTTGTTTACTGTAACGCTTGACTGACGCAAATCAGGCCTCGAAGAACTCGGCTCTGATCCATGGAAGTAGCGTTTGGGTCTGTATTCGTTTACATTGTATTACGAGATCACAATTACTTCTACGCAAAGGCAGCCAAGTCTTGTCCAAATAATTTACAAACCGTTGAACAGAAACTTAACCATCTTCGGAGACCCAGAGCCAGTCATTTGGAAGAAATGGCGCAAAAAGAGTTCTGAAGCACGAGGAGTTCTCTTCTAAACTTTCGTGGAGCCATTTCTCCCAACTCAAGTGACTGCTCTTGGGTCACCAAGGATGGAATTTAACAGTAGTACCCGTATTTATAGGAAGATAAAAAAAGTGTTGTAAGTCAAGACTTACCATATGGTACACCAGTGATGTCAATACCTCTTGCGGCAACGTCAGTACAGATAAGGAATCTAACTTCACCCTCCTTCAAGATACAAAAAACGGCAATTCCCCACTTCAGAAACTCTAGGGACAATGGGCACAAGTATTGGTTGCAGTGATTTCTGGGATCGCTTGGGTGGACAAGCGTCAGTTATGATTGGTCGAGTCGATGGTATCCAAGGCAACCATTAACCAATCACAAGTAACGCTTAATCGTTGCACCGAATGCTAGTACCCATTTCCTGTATAGTTTGTTGAGTGGGGAATGACGTTAGTAGAAGAAGCGCAAACCTTGTACAAAATGAACTCTCTCTAATGAACATACAACCTTGGGTACAAGACAACGCTTCTTTCCTACTTACCAAACCTCCCATGTGCATTCACAACTCACTAGTGCAAGTTTACCATTTTAAATAGGATTTTAGTTACTCTCCAACACTGCCAACACTGTCGGGTCGAAAAACCGTTACTTATTTTAAAGAGCATTCACACAATTTGAACTCAAGTTGAACTTAAGTGATTACTGGTACCTTAAAAGCTTGCAAGTTGGATTTCCTTTCCTGTGGGGATCTGTCACTATGAAGGCATACACATGAATACTCGTTGACCATAGCACTAGGACCTGTATATAAAAAAGGAAGAGGCTTGTTTACGTGAAGATACAAGCATACAATTTCCTAAATTACCTGGCAAAATAGTATTAAATATTATACTCACTGCCACTTCAAGAAGCAAGAGCAAGTAAAGGTACCCCCAATATCTTCAGTTTCACTTAATTCTCTACAAAATCGAGAATTAAATCATTCTTCTTTGGGTCTTTGGGATAGTGCAAGCGTATCCTAGCCACCGAAATGACCTGTGGTATTTATTCTCTGATCTTACCTCCCCCTACAGAGACTAGGTGCTTCTCTACGTTGTCACAATCCAGCTTTGTACGACAGAAGATGATGGCTTGGTCCATCTTATGTTCGTTAATAGCCGCAACAAGGTATTCTACTTTAAGAATCTTCACAGCTTCAGACAGAGATTCTGATCGCAAAGGGAAATGAATAAGCACAAAAAAGTTAACAAAATGAGACCACTGAACCTTTTTTTACAATGCAGTAAATGAGCACAACAACTACCACTTTATTCTGTCTGGTCACTGCCCATGATAAAATTGTAAAATGTATGGGCTTTCGGCGCGACGCCTACTGTGTTTCTTCGATTCCGCACCACACGACAGTTGTAAGAGAAGTTATGCTCGGAAATTTCTTTTAAAATCACTAAAATATAATCCATCACTGATCCATTGGGACACATCTATATGTAATTGTTTTGATAGAAAACGTGACAATGATAGAAAGCCACATACATTGAATCGGAGAAAATGTTTCTATTATAACCATAATTATAAATATTATAATCAATTTTCATTTAGCCAATGAGAAGACAGTTTATGAGTACAATGTAGAATATTAAAAATTCGTTAGTACCTGGACTTTGACCGCCGGATTTTATGTTGTCTTTCGCGTGAATGCCATCCGTCTAAATGAAAAGAGACCTGTTGATGATTTACTTATAGTTTACTAACTATCACAGCCTGCGTGGCAGGCGCAAAAAGGAGAGGGGAGGGGAGGGAGGGGGAAATAAGCACGAAATTAAAAGTGGACAGGAAGTCCCTTTCCTTTTCTGTCCATTTCCTCTCCTTTTAAGTCTTTCCTCCTCTCCCCTCCTGTTTTGACGCTTGCTGAACAAGGGGACATCTGTACCCACCTTAACTTTATTTTTGTTTTTTTGCCACGAGGTGTCTATCCTGGGATCAACATGGCAAACCTAAAAAATAAAAAAAAAGAAATAAATAAGGCAAAGGTCGGTGGAGCCATGCCAAATTACTCCGTTGTTATCTAGCCAGTTTCTATGCTGCGTAATCACACATAAGAAGTGTAGGCGCAAGTAGGAGAAACGCGCACGAGATAAGAGGACATGTGCGAGAAGAAGAAGGTCAAATAGGCCATGTCCGAGCTCCAAAATCTCTCACTTTCAAAACGAGGCTATGTTTAAAAACCTTTATTGCTAAATTAGTTTTACTTACATGAGAAAAAAAATCATTTTTATTTCAGTAGCTTCGGGGGAACTGGGAACTGGGCTATTGCTTTTTTGTTTATAATTGCTGATAAAATCGAGAAACGCTACACTTCTTTCTGAACAGCATGTTCTAGAAACGAAAGGGAGATAAACCAGGAATCTAAGAAAGTATTTTAACCGCAGTGAGGTTTGAGCGCACGACCTATGGATAATATAAGATAGACTTTAGTTTTATCTCAAGCCTGCATGATTTCACATAAGTCACTATAATCGTTCATATGCATAGCTGGATTTCTTTCAGCGACTGTAGCAATCGCAAGAACACCAGGCTTAGCTGATTGCAAGTTCACAAGTTACTTAACCCTTTAAGACCCAATATCCACATACAAATTCTCCTGACTGATCTCCATACATTTCCTTAAAGAATTAGTTGGGAGAATCCAATAACAGATCAAAGAATTTTCTCTTTGGTGATCATTTTATTAGTTCCCCAAAACCGTTTCCACTTGATGAAGTATGGACACTGTTAGGAGAAAATTTGCGTTGTTGGCACTTAAAGGGATAAAGAAAAAATCTCTGCAAAACCATCAGATTGCATATTACCACATGGTGAACGGTTTCAGGAACAGCATCCTGGCCTTTGAGATCAACCCACGTTGGAAAATGCATAATTTTATCCTAGGACGAAAGGATCCACGTTAGATAGTTACAAAGACATAATCAAAACCACGTAGGTGAATAATGGTGATTGCCTACAAAGGGGAAAACTCTGAGAACCATACCTTATAGGGCTGAGTATCCCCACTACGGTCATGTGAAGTACCCTTACGACGGACTCAATTTATTGGGAGTTTCGATGGACACCCTATTTTACTTTCACAGACAACTTCAAAACACCGCGAATTTATACCCAAATAACTTTTGCGTCTAAAGAAAACTTCGACATTTCATCCTTCTTGGACATTGCAAGAGATGATGACCCTATACCACGAGACGAATTACAGATTCCATCGAAGTCGATCCAGCGAAAGTAGCTTGATTTGTTTTGTTTAAACATGACAGGATAAAGCACAAATTTCTTCCTACTAACTCTATTTCTCTCAGTGAATGATAAGTCATTGATTGTCAAACTCACAGCTAGTTTCTTGACTTCAAAAGAATGAAGGGTTGCTGAACACACAATCATCTGTAAAACAAGAGGCAAAGCCCGTTGGTTGGAATAGTGTTACGTCAAAAGAAGCCTCTCAATAAAGTCTATGAGCTGTTAGTTCCCTTCAGTGTATGCGTATTGCTGAAAAAAGGTTCCTATTTTCCCTATTGAAGCTAGGCATATTGGACCTCATATTGCGTCAAAGTGAAACCAAAACGATTTAAGACTTGTTCGAACGTATTTCAATTAGAGTCGAGCGTGTGTTTTTATAGCTTCGTCACGTTGCAAAGATTGCTCAGGTATATGTGAGCTAGAGGAATAATTGATTGCTGTGGCTATGATAAGTTTATCAAATGAGTTGAGCTAATTACCTGTAACCGTTTACCATCTGGACTCGTTTTAGGAATTTTACTAAAGATTTTCAGAATCAGGTCCTGGTTTCCCTGTGAAAGTAAACCGTCCTGAAAAATAAAAAAAACGCAGATCCAAGGTTAACACTAAATAATCAAATCAAGTTTGTAAAGCGCCGTGTTCGCAGCTTTCTACACAAACTTTCCTTGGCGTGGCTTTTGAGGGGTAGGAACACCTGACGAAGCCCAAGAAGATCTCAGTACAAGGCTAGCGTTAGCGTGCTCGTGACCTGAGGGATTGATGGCCTCCTTGAATCATTCGAGGAGGGAATTATTAGAAAGCTTCACGTATACGTATCCCTCAAAAATAGAAAATGAGCAGATAAAAAAAACTCAAAACAATTCTTATGGATAAAAAATTGCGTGAAAGTACTAATTTAGGTGTGTAGACGACAGATCTTCTTCTTTCCTCACAAGGCTACAGCAAAATTAACCATATTTATAGAACACATATATCGCCTCTAAACAAACCGTTCAAGCGACTTTATGACCATTTTAACCGTTAAACATACCGCTTCATCCAGGACAAAAAATCGGACCTGAAAAATTAATGGTATAGCTAAATTTAAGTTATATTAAATCAAAAAGCAAATAGCCAATTGGCTTTTTACTATTTAGACAAGGGGCCCGTTTCTCGAAAGGCCCGGTAAGGTAAGCGCCCCAGAATTCATTTCGTTTTTTATTTCATATCTAAATTTGGTAATCCTAGTAATGTTTAAATAACAAAAGCCATAAATGTTTGCCCCAGAACTAAAAACCCTGAAGGATTCTGGTAGCAGTAGTAGTAAAGTGAAGCCATCGTTCAAATGGCCTATTAAACAACGGACTGCTCTGAAACGTTGGCAGTTGAAATTATCACATGGTATAAACAATGACACAGAATACCTGAGAGAGGTTAATTTTATCAGTTGAAATAAAATCATCAAGTTTTCCCGGTGTACCCGTCACTATGTCTACCTATGCAAACAAAATAGAAAAGGAAAAAAGATTATTACAAAATGTTATCACTGGTGATGATGGATAAGTTAGGAGAAACAGCGCACCACTCAAACTATTTAGAACTAATATTCATTCAGCAATTAGGTATCCTTCTTTTTCTTTTGAATTCCACGAGCGTTTGCTAATATCTATCCCGCTTGGACACGAGCAGCACAAAAATTATTTGATATTAGAAGCTCCAAGGCTCTTTGTGGAACAAAAGGATACCGCTTATTATACAAAGAGCCCGCCCATACGTGCACAGTTCTACCGACTAAGGGTTTCCACTATCAAGACGTAACACAAGCTGATAACTTTGCCTGCACAACAAACGTTATTTTTACGCCCTTTTCAGGCGAGTGAAGGCAAGCGCGAAGCATAACGACGAGAGAAGGCGCTTTCCGGGCCTTCCCAGGTCGCACGTGTCTCGCGCATCACGCGCGCTTCGTGCTTCGTTCGCCCGAAAGACGCGAAAAAATAGCGCCTCTTCTGCACGCTAGATTATACCGCGTGGAAGGCATGACGATGTGGAGGTGCAAAAACAAGCTTGATTATCCAACAGATTAGAAACAATCGCTTCAAGGTCAAAATCCACCATTAAGAACTCTCGCCTCCTCCTTGAGGCTCTTGTATTCGGAAATAGAATAGTACTCTGGGAGGGAAAAAAGGCGGTATTTCACGGGGAGTTGCTTAATTGCTTAATTTTGGCTTTGAAAAGGTGTGATTATTCGTGCACATGCACTTACTCAAAGAATCACGCTGTGAACTTACTCCTTCATTTAACTGCTGAACTTGTGTCTTGACATTCTCTCCGCCAATCAGTAGTACCTCCCTAAAAGTTAAAAAAAAGTGCACTTCGGCGTTCAACTGAACGGCCACGCTTGTAAACAGCACAACTGGTTATACTATGGTCATCTTGGTTTTTTTAAAACCTTCTCTCTTTAACCTAGACTGTAGTAGGGCCATAATGAAAACTACTGGATCACCAGTAATGAAGATGCCAGTATTTTTTTCTTTTACAGCTGTTGTACCCTTTGCCAAATTACTCTTTACTGGAACAAGTGAAACACTACGATAAAAATTAAAGTTTAATTTTGGAAGTTGCGTTTATACTTGAAGTGCGTTCTTGAAGTTTATTGCGTTTGACGTAGAAGAACTCATGCACTCCTAATACAGAATGAAGTGAGACTGTATAGACAACCGTTGTTGATCTAACGGATCTTGGGATACCTGTCTTGAATCCCCGCAGATATCACATGGGCGAATGACATAATAGAAACTTTCACATTCGCGGACGAGAACGACTACGACTAAGATATTTGATTTAAAGTTTTTTCGCGTATTGTCAAAAAATAGACACCCCGGAATTCTTCACTGTACTTTTTCTCCCTAGAAAAGTTAGCACTGTTATGGTTATTGAAAGACGTTGACCCCTCTCCAGATTGCAAAATGCTAAAACTTCTAATAACTTGTTCCCGCCATTACGACACTCTCGCTAAAACTCGTAGTAGAGTGACAACGGCTACCACGTTTTCCCGCCAAAATGACGCTGGCTCACGCGCGACTACTTTTTGCTATTGAGAAAATCTCGTACTCGTAGTCGTTCTCGTCTTAGAATCTAAAGGTCTCTAATCTCTAACTAGCCGATGAAGAGGGAGGCGGCAGGGCATCGAGATTATTTGACGTATTCCGTAATCATGTTCAAATCATCCTTTGATCATCGCTAGTATGTATATATATATATAATAGAATAAGCTACTGACGATAACATGAAAACTTACTTCACTTGAGGATTTGGTAAAAACTTCCTGAAGTTTGAGATCTGATTGTGGGTCTATGATATTCAGAGACAAGGGCAATATTACGACTACAAACCATTAACGTAAATAGCGCCAAGCTTCCCCAAAACGGCACATCTTTGATACAGACGTTTGTATGGGAAACAGCTATAAATATACTTCATTTTTATCCAGGCAATTCCTGTCTCTCTAATTGTCCAGATCGTTCGGCATCAAATCAGTGGCGTTTTCACTGGATCGTCTAGTCTCCCACCCAGGCGTTTTAGGGGTGTCATATTTCCTCCTTCCAACTCCCCTAAAAACGTCTGCATGGGAGACTACTGCATCGCTATGATCGTTTAAACAAATTTTGAGGCGACTTGGCTGATCTAGACCTTTGTATGAAAATTACTCTTTGCCAAGGTCGAGTATAGTGACACAACAAATTGCCTTAAAGTAGACTGGAATACTACAATGATGTGCTCTGTATTTGCCTTACTATGTTAAAATTCACTTGAAACAAAAGCAATGTAATGTGAATAGCAAACATAAGTCATTGCCCTAAGCTTCAAATAAGTGCCAACCTTCCAACTGGTTCCCCATCCAGCCCCGGGAAATTTTAAACCCAGCACCTGGCTACTGATCACTTATTTAGCAGCTGACCTGTAAATTACATACGAGCTATTTCACTTTATCAAGCAACTGTTACTTTATAACTATAGGAGACCAATAAAAGCTAGGATATTATTAAAAACCTCACCTGTTGAGCCAGTTCTCTTGAAGGCTGTAAAAGAGAATTCACACAGGGTAAGTATTCATGTCAAGGTAAAATGATGAATTTAAGCCTTTAAACCCTAAGATCAAAACTTGAATTCTCATTTGTTGCCCCTATTCATTTCTCACAGAAGTAGTGGGAAGAAGTTGATAAAATATCAAGAAAGTTCATCTTGTGTGATCATGCGCGTAATTCTCATGACCACTCTGTTTTACAAAGCACTGATATTACAAGGAGAAATTTGATGCTGATCACTCTTAGGGCTTAAAGAGTTAAGAGGCCATCAGTGTCATGACAACAGGTACAGCTGAGGTGCACATTTATGTCTTTGCTGCTTTAAAAACTACTGTCGCAGTTTAGTTCTAATGAAAAGCGGTTAAAAGTTAACACCAAATTAAAAATAACAAGCCACAATGTAGGCCCAAAAGCAGACACGAAGTTTCAGTCTGCTAATTCCCTCTTATTTCCTGCTGATTTCCTCTTAAAATTGAGGAAGAAGATGCAGCCTTTGCTTTGCTTGACCCTTCACATTGCAGGAATAACACCCTAAAAATGGCCATCCTATCTCCAGCAGGGAAAGTACATGTATAAACATTGTGACCTCAAGTAGTACTTGGTAATAAATACATTGAAACCTAAATTACTGATTTATTGCCTTATTCATTCCATTCAGCTAACGTGTTGAATGGTAGAGTTTTTAGCCGGACGTAGGAATGATCACAGAGCACAACATAACAGCATTAGAGATTTGAGTAAAGGGTTAAAATAATAATAATATTTATTATTTGGTATTGCGCAAATTAACATATATCAAATGATCAAATGCGCACAAAACCAGTTGCCTGTCAGTAATGGAACTTAATGAGCAGAATGGTTGCCTCACAATATTAGCACTATAAATTGTGATAATTAAAACACAACTTGATGTGACTCCTGCTCAGTGTAACAATAGCACTTGGTGAAACTAAAACACTGCAATTCATGCACAGTACCTCCATTATGATTGCAGATGGACTACATTTGTTGCTAAACTTTCCAGATTTGGGCTGTGCAGCAGCTGATGCTCCTGGAAATATTTTTAAAAGCAAATAGGAAGATAAAAAAAGTAAATAACTTTTTGATACTGTAACAGTCGAGTGTCTCGAAAAGGGACTTTAAGTGAAAAATGACGTCCCATTGGACTGGGCAGCAATAAAAAAAGTTAGGCCTAATTTGCTTTCATACATTGAATCAGGTTGCCAAAAAACTGAATTTTCTGAAGCCAACATTCTATCATATTTTGTTGTATCATTCTTTGCAAGACACTTTGACAAGTCACTTGGAATCTGTCCCTCACCAAATGCAGAATTTTTAAGAACTTTCTGTCTGAGAAGGAAACAGATTTAAATAGACTGTGCCCTCTGGATGGTAACAGATAATAGCATACCTCCTATCATATTTGATGCACTCACTGCATTAGCTGGGGCTTTGGACAGTGCTGTGTATCCACCCTTAAATATATACAATATAGCAGTGCAATGTAAAACTTAAAGTATACGAGAACCGACGGTGATTTCATAGGGATTTCAGAGAGCTTAAAGGGGCAGGTAAATATGCTATTTAAGGCAACTTCAGCACTAAATAAACACAGAGTAAGCATTTATAAGATGAAATGGCATGTAGAAAGCAAGGTGCAATCAATGGACTTTACAAAGACAAAGCAATGCCATCATTCAGGGCTGCTATTAAGGTTCAACATTATGTAAAAACCTGTACTGTCAGGGAAAGTAGCCAATCATTCGTCCCACAAATCTTCCTATACTTGTTTTATTTGACTAATGACAGCCCTGTAACTTACTGGAGCCAAAAATGCTTCAAGAATTACCCAGACCTTTTTAGGAATAACTCATTAATTTTCCACTGTACCTTGGGAGGATATTGAAATGGTGAATCACCAAAGTTAAACAACAGCTCTGCATTCTGCATATCATAGAAAAAACAGTGAAAAAAATATTAGAATAATCACAGAAGTTAAAACACACTTCTACAGATGGATACACTGAAGCATTGAGTGACTTTACTTCTTATTTTTTCTTGCTGTATGAAGTACATTTTTTTGCAGTTGACATGTCTGGAATACTGCAAATTCTGATAAACTTTATAATTCCCTACAACATTTTAATACTGTGTAATACCCTCAATCAAATGACGATTGTCATGTTGGATCAGAGCAAGCTACATATAGGATCTCTTGCAATTCCTTTCTACTTGCCTTTAACACAACTGCAGCAAAAAAGGTGTTTCCTTGAAAGCTTTGATGAATCTCAAATGCCTTGCCTAAATCCACTCCTACAAAACAATGTAACATTTGATGCAAACCAGTCAGATTTCATGTTCAGGTACACTACAATATTTCTAATAATTAGAAATTTAATAATTTATTAAATTCCCCATAACTAAATTCATGTTCAGGTGCATTACCAATATTTCTAATTAAATTCCCTCTCGGCAAGGCCTGCCAATGGCTCTATTTTATGTAGACCAGTGTTGTTCTTTTGACTTAAAACCTTAGGTGCCCAAGTGTTCAAAATCTCAAACACAGAGGGAACTTTTAACATCTCAGATGAAAACATCATGCACAGAAGTTGAACTTGACCAAGTAAGCCTCATGGGACTATTCTTAATGCAGTGAATAATGACAATATTAAACATTGTATCAAGTTAATTTTTTACCATTTTTGCTAAATTTTATAGATCCATTATCAAGATCGATATAGCATCCAATAGTATCATTGATTCCAAATCGCTGGAGAATAAATAGACAAAAAAGTACATTTCTTAGTTCATAGAGTTCTTAGATAACAAATTCATGTCATTTCTACTTACGTCATGAATATACAATTGGCAAGGACCACTCAATAGTGCCATCTCTATAAATTTAGTAGTTTTTTCAAGGTCTCATAGGGATAAGTGTACTAGAAGCCACTCAAGGTGCAGAACAAAACCAAAGTAAACAAGGCTAGAACAATGGAAGTCAAGGTTGGTAGGGTTTCTCAACTTACCAGTAGCCAATTTTGATCTTGAAGATCTACTAGTAGTCAGAGCTGAACAGTTTTACGTCTTATAATGTTCAGAATTAACTACCACTCTACCCCTGCAGAAGACCAGTTGACAACTTGCACAGATTTTTTAATTCAAACTGTGGATCACTCAAGAGATATTTTAATAGAGCCATTGATAGGACCACAGCATCATCAAATTACCCACAGACAAATTAGTCAATCATTGCAGTTACTGTAAAAATATTCACTCCATTGAATCCAATAAGAAGGAAGTTATTTTTGTGAATGTATTAATTATAAAAAAAAACATAATGAGGTAATAATCAGCTGATTATTAAACAGTGTAGTTATCTTCTTATAATACTCTACCTCTCCGTAGGTGTCAAATTGTCTTCCAAATGACTTTTTGCCAGTTCCTCCAAACCCATATCCTTGTTTATCAGTTCCTGAAGGTCAACAACATTAACACATTAATTAAAAACAGTTATAAAGCAGGAGAAATAAAGATTTAATAGGACTTGTTTCTGCTGTTTGCTGTACTTTCATGGTAAATTTACAACACATTTATCAGTTTCAAGCCATTCCTCATTGAGGTTCACAGCTCAAACATTTTGACTGCTTCTTTGGGGGACAATGGACATTTTAAACTAATTGGTCATTAAACTTACCAAGATCTAGAGATGCGAGATCTGTGGCCCACCCAACACGGCAAAGACCCTCATCTGTTACAGTAGCTTCATAGTAGTACATGCCTATGGCAATGATGAAGGTAATAATACGTTTTTAACAGTTTGACCTAGGACACAACGTGTGCACACAAAATTAGATAAATGATTCACTGTATAATGGACTTACCCTGCTTAACACCGAGAGTGGAGCGGCATCCTTGCCATCTAAAATGATTGCGACTTTGGCACAGTAGACCTTTCTCATCAATGGCTACAAACCAGGGCATAATGTCATAAATATTTATTAAAAATAATAATAAAATAGTAGGTTGAGTTTGATCGTCCGGGTGAATGTAGTCCTGAATAGGACTGTTGTTGTTGACAGTGACTGACGTTTCCACAACCTGTACGGTAGTCATCTTCACTCTTGACTCTGAAGATGACTACTGCACAGGTTGTTGAAACGAATTGAATTCAAGTTTTTTAGAGCCCAGAACTTAATGCATAAGTTTATTTATTGCAATCTTTTTGTACTGAGATCTGAGCTTATTAGGTCAGCATATGAATGATCAATAGGCTTACTCATTGCTGTCAATAAGATCAGCCCAAATTTGGATTAACGTCTCTGGATGAAAAGTGTGTCATCTGAAACAGGTCTTAATTTAAATACTCACCAAAATCTTGGTCTCTGTCATGTTGACTCATTCTAAAAGTGGTTGGTGCTAATAACGGAATGAAATTTGAGAAGTCAAGTGTCAGATTAGAATTTATAAATACGTCTGTCCAGAGTATTCATACAAATTCAAATTAATATACTCAAGATAAATTCTTTAAAAGAACATATATGTGCACTGAGATGCAATTTTATAGATATTACATAATTCCCTCAATCCATAAAATTGACTTTTGGAGTGAAACTATTCTCATGGACACTAAAACCCTGAATGTACAGTACAGATGTCCATGCAATTTCGTTTAAGGGGCCAAGAAAGATGGTGATGGCTGTGCTGTAGCAGTATTTGGTGACGACTCACTATTCCTTCATGTGAGAATAAATACTGTTAACTTTTACTCAAACCTTGAAAGCAAGGCATGCTAGATCAGATTAAGTTAATTTAGAGCTCTTGTGCCATACACATGAAGACAACAAACTGAACTACCGGTAATTTCTAAACACCACAACAGACTGAGTTATTAGTGAGATCAATTAATTCACTATAGCCAAGAGAATGAAAGGGTTTATGCACAAAAGGTTGCCTTTAAGTCATAAAATTATATATTATAAAATTGTACCAGTTGATGGAGCTGCACTGGAGGCAGGACGAGAAGTCTTGCCACTGAGAGCATCTCTTACTGTTTCATGCACAATTTGAATCACAGGTAAACAAAATGCCTGATCAGAAATGGAATAAGAAAATAGCATTGTCAGTCACAGGCCCTGCAAGGCTTGAATTTTCTATGATAGTTAGGAGGCTTTTTGGATTAACATTATAATAAATTTCACAAGAACAAAAAACAACAATAACAACATCAAAGCCAGGGCTTGAAATAGATATAGATATAGCCTGCCTTTTTTAATTTTTGGCAGGCCATACAAATTCTGATTATTCTACCTATGAAACCATATTATTTGGATATTTTAGTCCTGAACAGTCAAGTGCATGGCTTTCAAATATTGAATAACTGAAAAAAAAAAAAAACACCTGTGACCTCCTGCTCCACAGACTTGTGCTCTCCCAACTGAGCTTAACCGGGTAGTGGTGTTGTAGTCACTAAAGCAGTGATTTTGTTGCCTATGCGTCCTTTATCCCTGACGCATAAAAATAACCAAAGACGCAAAATAATTGATGAAATGCAACCCATGGGATGAAATGAACAATTGATCGATTTGAAGATGGTTTGGTGGAATATCCTGTATGAGTGATTTCTAATGTATATTTATTTTAGCCTTTTTTGTGCTTTAAATATAATTTATTTTATACAGGACTATATTTTAATTTCAGTAAACTAAAGAGTTTTGGCATCTGTCTCCAGATTAACTGTCTAGTTACATAAAGGCCCAAACATTTTCAATTTAAGACTCCTTGTTTCTTTAACTGGGACTCATTGATTATGGACAGGGACTCATGATTTTTCACAAGATGAGTTCCACGACTCACCATGACTATTTGTTACAAAATCACTTAAAGAAAACTTATTTCATACCCCAGTCTTTCCACTTCCAGTCTCAGCAGCCTGTGTAGAAAGTGCAGATCAGCATAACATTAAAAATTTACTTTGGTGTTTGGTCTGCAAAAATGAACTGATGATTGGACTGTGAAATAAATGTGTTCTAACCATAAGCACATCTCCACCTCCAAGGATCAGAGGAATGGCTTCAGCTTGAACATCAGTCGGTAGACTGAAAAGAACAAATCAATAATAATATTATTAAAAAATTTAAGTCTCCCGCAGCTCAAATATCTGAAATTTTTGATTGACTTTCATAAAACAGAGTTTCGTTGTTGTTCTATACAGTACCACTTGGCCCGAGGTAGGAAGGCCATATAAAACTGATGGGGACGCTTGTCAGAAAATTCAAATTAAATCCCTAAGGGAGACCAATGTGGGTGTGGCTCGGCTCAAGCTTAAACTGACCCCTAAAAGAGACCAGATGAAAACAGACACCACGCAATTTTTTGTAAATTTCTTTAAGCAGAGCCCCCAGTGATACCAGAATGGCTAAATCAAATGTCTTTCCCTCCCAAACACCCTAAATGAGACCAAAATTTGCAATTTAGGCCCCTAAGCGAGACAACAACCACCCCTAGCACTTTTATAAGGGGATTCCCCCCAGGTCACTGGGTAGCCTGAGAGAGATAATCTCCAGGCCCTGGTTGTTCAAACGTTGGATAGCACTATTCTTCTGATAAACCACTGTCTAGTGGATAAGTATTGGAGAAACCAATAGTATTGCACTATCTACTGTAGAGCGATTTATCCAGTGGATAGTGCCATCCACCTCTTGAACAACTGGGGCCGATGTCAGATCTGCAAAGGTTAACATCTAAATTCATTCAGTTTAATAGATAATCTATCAGTCAAGAATACTTACAGCCAATCCATGTCTTCCACTGCTTTGCAAATCTCAGGAAGCAAGCCAAACTCTAACAATTTATTATAAGAAAAGTTAAACACTTTTTATCGCTTTGGCAGTTTTGAATTTTCTGGGTTTCATATCACACAGTCACACAAGGACAGAATGTGAAACAATGAAACCAAGAACTAGAAAAGCAACTGCACTTCCTGTCCAACACATTCTACTGCAAGTACATGTCAGCTGTAGTGTGCAAGAAAAAACAGCTGAAAAAAACACGTACACGTGTTTCAAAGAACTAGATGTGTGGTGTGGGCCGAGGGATATAGTATGAGGGCGATATCTAAATAACTTAAGCTTCACGATATATAAGTAAATACTACGCAGTAACTGGAAGTTTCCAAGAACTGTAGCGACTGTTTTTTCTTCAAAAATATATTAAACTTGTCTACCTGAAAAGTGTCCCGCCATTTTGAATCCAAAGCGCTGTAAAAGAGTGAGACTGGAAATAGTAGTGCCAGTGATTCTCATAATGACAGCTGAATTTCTGCTGAAACGCCTGGCAAAAAAACTGTTTAGCTGTGTCAGTGTTATCAGATGATTGGATTGCGGAAGATTAATTCGAAAGTGGTGTTGTGGACGAAGGTTGTTAACCGGTGTCGTGATATGATGGCTGAGAGCTCTTTCCATACCACTAGCTCGGATAAAGCAGAATTCAAAGATCTACTCCATAAAGCACAAAATGTAGTTGTCCTGACTGGAGCTGGTTGTAGTGCTGAAAGTGGCATCCCCACTTTTCGCGGTTCTGGCGGCTTGTGGAGGACTTTCAGAGCTCAGGACCTAGCGACGCCAGAATCGTTTGCAAGAAATCCCTCGTTAGTTTGGGAGTTTTACAGTTACAGGCGTGAAGTTGTTTTGACAAAACAGCCAAACAAAGCCCATTATGCCATTGCTGAATTTCAGAGGAGCCTTAAAGGAGAAGGAAGGAGTGTGACTGTTATCACTCAGAATATTGATGAATTGCATCAAGCAGCAGGCGCTAAAGATGTTTTAGAGCTTCATGGTTAGAGTACTTAATCCCTTGTGTCATACATCAAGAAGTAATGCATGCCATGATAATGTATCGCTCTAATCAAAGTTTCAACATACCCCCTAGGCATACCCCTGGCATTTGACATGTTTTCCTTGCCTGGCCGGGGGAATAGAATGTGATAGTAATTATCAAATTCTATCCCAGGGGGTGGGGAACACGATTCCGATGCATAGTAAGGGGTGGGAAATATAAGGCCTAGCCTTGATTTCTTGTGGTATGTCTAGACCCCTCAATGAGGAGAGATAAATCATCACATAGGCCAACATTGCTAGTTTTGGATGACTGATACACATAAATTCAGTATAATTTTTTCATCCCTCACATGAAATTAACAGGCACAGTATTTAGTGGCATACTTCATGAGAAAAGCAATATAAAAATTATATTACCCAATAGAAAGTAAATAACCTTCATGAGATGATATTTATCTTTTTTATCTGACCTACATGTAGGTACCCTGTTCAAGACCAGATGCACCTCTTGTGGTCATGTAACAGAAAACCGGAGGAGCCCAATAGTTCCAGCCTTAGAGGGAAAGGGGTAAGATGCCTATATCAATATTTTGCAGTGTAAAATGAAATTCAGGACATATACTTAATGGTTTCAACCTAGATTGATTTTCAGTTTCCTAACCCTAATATTATTCATGATGATCATGAATAACACACAATAGTTTTAGAAGACAAAGGAAACTGGGAAATCAAAATATCCCTGACTTCAATTTTGACCTGTAACATAATAATTATATCATTTTATTTCCACTTTTTTAATTAATTTTTTTGTTGTTATTAAATCCAGAGCCCCAGATCCTGATGCTCAAGATGCCAAAATCCCAGAGGAAGACTTGCCTAGGTATGAAAAACTGTTCAAATGATCCACCAGATTAGTTACAAACCCTTTTTGAGGGTTTAAAATAAGTTTTGAGTTGGGAGTGAAGCTGAAGGCATAGAGCACAATAGTCATTTCAAGTCTTCAAAAAATTGAATTGACAGAGAATTTCACCATGCATACATCTCTGTTTCATTTCATCAAAATATTGTTTGGATGTAGCATTAAATTAATCAGCCCTGAAGGGTAACAAGAGTATGAAAATCAGAAATCATATTTTTGGTTTACCTGCAGATGTGATCAACCCAACTGTAGGGCATTAGTTCGTCCCCATGTGGTGTGGTTTGGAGAGGGCCTTGATCGTGGTGTATTAAATGCAGTTGATCAAGCCTTGGACAAATGTGATATGTGTCTTTTGGTGAGGTTATATTTTATTTACAGTCAA
>CALNXI010004603.1:0-21397 GCA_942486025.1 Porites evermanni | reverse complement strand
ATTTTCGCATAAATTATGACCTAAATTTGGAAACCGCTGAATTTCTCGAATTGGGTCTTTGCGATTTTGGTGAAACTCTGTTCAGCGCAAGGCACTAATGCGCACTATGTGTAGCCGAGAGATTTTCACGAAAAAATGCCGGCAACAGCAGATTTTCGACTCAGACCTCAAAGGGGTGTGGAATTATAACCACGTGACATTTACTTCGATCGCAAAAAATTTTATGTTATATTGTAGATTGATCTATATGTTTTCCATTCTATGTGTTAGACTTACGATAAAAGTAAAGGCGGGGAAACCAGAGAGCTTCAAAGTAGGATGGTACCCCCCCAAAAAAACTGGGTCGAGTCGCCTTAATCCAATCCCAGAATATTTCATGAACGCTACATGAAGCAGCTTTCGCACTAAAAGGGCCTTAGCAACCACCGCTTCTTCAAGCAAAAATCAAAAATTAAGACTTTCTGCATATTGTTAATCATGGCCATTAGTCGGGGAAGACTTCCTACTCTAATTGCTGTGGTCTGCGCGGTAGCTATTCCACTATATTTTATCGTGAAGAGAACTTCCCTTGATGGAGGATATGGTGAATGGTCTGAATGGGGACGGTGTTCGAAAGAATGCGGAGAAGGAACGAGTGAACGGCGTCGCAATTGTTCGAATCCCACACCTGGATATTTTGGGAAAACTTGTTTGGAACTAACACTTGGTCCACCAGTTGAAGAAAAACAGTGTAAAGATAAAGAATGCCCTATAGACGGCGGTTTTTCGGACTGGGGTGCATTCGGAGAGTGCAGTAAACCTTGCGGAGACGATGGCGTTAGGAAAAAAACACGTACGTGTTCCAATCCGCCGCCTCAGCATGGCGGCAAAGACTGCGAAGGACCGGCTGAAGAAACAGAAGCTTGCAATATTAAACCTTGCCCTGTAGATGGAGGTTTCACCGATTGGACACCTTTTGGCGAATGCGACAAGACATGTGGCCCAGGAGTGAAAAAGAGAACAAGAGCTTGCACAAATCCTGCCCCTGCCCATGGTGGAAAGAACTGCGAGGGACCGATAGACGAGGTGCAGGAATGCAACGTCAAGCGTTGTCCTGTTGATGGTGGATTCACAGAGTGGAGCGAGTTTGGACCCTGTGATAAAACGTGCGGTGGTGGCATGCAGTTTAGAACGCGAAATTGTACAAACCCAGCACCCGCAGATGGAGGGAAAAATTGTGATGGGCTAATACGAGAGACGAAAGAGTGCAACTCTCAGACCTGCACGAAATAGCCCTAAAGTTTGGTTTCTGTCAGCATATGGATTTTTTTTTCAAGCAAGCACATTTTTATACATTGCCACTCTTGACTACACAGTGCTCTTAGATTATGCATGGACACCGGGGCATGGACTTAATATGCCAATCGATTTGAAACTACAGTCATAGGGAGCCTTCACGTTCATTTGGAGTTAAAAGAATGTGACATCAAGAAGTAAACTTGCCTGTTGTCCTTATGAGTATGCTGTCTTTGTCTCAGTTTCCATAACATTTGCGATGTGTTGCGGTGTGGTTCTGTAGCATTGCATTCAATTCAGTGACGGTTGGATTACATAATATTTCAGTTGTATTGTGTTGCGCATTTTGTGTACCTTATGTCTTGCATGTTCATCATTGTTGATTATTAATTATTAATGATTTGAAAGTTAATGGTACAAAGTTAAATAGTGACAAGGGTCTGAAGCTGTTATCGTTCTATGAATGCCTCCACTTGACTGGTTTCCTGGTGGGGAAATTTATGACAGAGCGATTTTCGTATGACCTTGAAATGAAAACGTGTGAACAAAACCGAAACACAAAACGAACGGAAATAGAGAGATTTGATTGGTTTATCGAATGGATACAAACACGTGCGGCTTTTGGTCTGTTAAGTGCACGCTTGGGTGAAAAAAACTTCATGTCCAAGAACTTCCTAGAAATCAACTGATACTTCGCTTTGACATCATACTGTAACACAATTGGCCAATCGAACATTGCTTTCTCCATATTAGGGTTTTCTTTGGTGGGAAAACGAATAGGCCATGTTTTGATCTTTTTACCCATTGGCTAATAAAACAAATAACAAACACTTACCGAAACCATTTTTCAAGGTCATACGAAAATCGCTCCCATTAAAATAAAACAAAGGGTATTGACTGATGATAACCATGCCACCGAGGCTAAATGAACTTCTGGTTCAGTCAAGCAGAGGCATTCATTCCAGGGTTTAGTGAGGTTTACTCGGGTTTCATTTGCAGGCATTCATAGCTCCAAAAGGTGGTCCTCAAATACTGTATGCTTTTTTCATGGGAGTAATGACACGTTGATAAAATACTTTTGACCATGATACATTAATCGTTCAACTCATGATAAGTAAACAAATGGTGTCAAAGCTACAGGTATTATGAGACTACGACCATTAAGAATTTTATGCCCAAAATAATCTTGACCCTTGTCTCTTTTCTCTCTCTTTATGCTGAGCCCCTAGTAATAATCAGCAAGAGACGTGAGATGTAAAGCAAACAAAGGTGCAACGTGATACGACTGAAATATTGTGTAATTCAAACCATCACTGAATTGCATGCAATGCTACAGAACCACACCTCAATGCATTGCAAATATCGTGGAAAGAGAGACAAAGACAAGATGCAAAAAGGTTTCTTGATGTAATATTCATTTAACTTTATTTAATTGTCACAAAATTTACAAATGAACATGTGGGCTCCCTATGCTTCAACATCCCGGCGGTCCTACCCAGGGCATTTGACCATCACTTGTACTCAGTGAGTAGGGAATTTGACCTTTGCTTGTGTAGGGTGAGGAATTTGAACCGTAAGTGTCATGTTTAACGTCTTTGTACCATACCATGTCTGACAGGTAGCTTGATAGATGCAATCTTTCTCATAATAAGATGGAGGAGTTTAAAGGTAAAAACACATATTTTGTAAAAGAATGGCTTGTTCGACAAGGACTTTCAAAACCTAAATGTATGAATTTGACTTTTTTTTAATTCCACGACCCTAATTCACTCCCTTGTTTAATACAAAGTATATTATCATTGGTACATATAGCCCAACTTACCCTTCAACATCCAAAGCATTCACCATAAATTTATCCATGCACAGCATAATAAATGCAAAGTTTGTTTTTCGATTCACAATCTGCAAAACATTTTTTCTTTGGGAGGAGTCTATATGGGGCTAGCATGTAGTGGGAATTTGAGTGTCAAAAAGTTCAAATGCCTGGGGGTTGCCTGGGGACGGGGACGTTGAAGTTTCTGATTGGCAAATGTGTCTGCTTAATGCAGAAAATAAGTAAAGAAAAAAATCGTCCTTTAGATAGTAAATAATTGTGTCAATGAATAGGTAGAACTTTGTTTTGTGATTTTGTAGTTTTAGCATATTTACAGCTCAGAACAATCTGATAATTTAATGCGAATTAATATAAATTAAGTGTGTCATAAGTCAAGTATGACATTAATAGCCTCTTGTAATTGCATGTGCATTTAAAACGTATAGGGAAGTAAGAGTTTTTGGGAGAAAATAGTGCCTGAAGGCTAAGTCAGTCAGTCATGATCACTGTCTTTTAAGTTATTCCTTGACAGAGGAGTGTAAATGTTTTAGCTTACTTGGGTTTGGTGCCAATGGTCCGTGCTTGAAAGGTGTAAATGAATAATAGTGCTATATCTTAGTGCAATTTCTCAATTTTTGTACTCTTAATATTTTATTATTGAATGTATGTTAAGCTACATATTTAGATAGGAGTAGTATATGTTTTTTTTCTCTAATGTATTTTAAGCTACATATTTAGATAGGAAAAGTTTATGTTTTTTTTTCTAGAAGAAAATGAAATAATGTGGCCCGATTTCCTCAATTTCAGACTCTTTTGTTTAATTTGACTTATTTGTGCTACTCCCATAATTGGTCTTAACAGCTATGTGCTGCTGAACAGGATGTGATGTTTAGGGTCTAT
Source organism: Porites evermanni (assembly GCA_942486025.1). Lineage (NCBI taxonomy): Eukaryota > Metazoa > Cnidaria > Anthozoa > Scleractinia > Poritidae > Porites > Porites evermanni. The sequence goes on along the minus strand of CALNXI010004603.1, from coordinate 17,409 downwards.
TTATTTGGAATTCAATCATTTTACCAGGCATTTTAAATACATTTATACCAATCATGTTATTAGTTTTACACAATCCTCATCAAGAATATTTTAGAAAAACTCAAATACAGGGGAAACTCCACTTTTGAAATAGACAGGGGTGATCATTGGACAATTATTAGAAAAATATATCCCTAAAAAAGACCAAACTGAGAGTGGCTCAGTCCAGCTCAGTATGGTGGCATTTGCTTTGTTTCTTTATGCACAACCCTTAGTGATACCTTAATGGGTGACTGGTTTTCCATCCTGAACCCCCTAATCATCACTGTCATTTTTGTGTGAAAGTCCCTCACACCTGAGCCCACTCTGGTACCCACTCAACTCCTTCCAATAAATGGAACTTTAAGGGTGTTTTGGGCCACATGAGGGGTTTCATTTTACATTCAAGAAGTACTTTTAGAAATTTTTAGTCACGATGATGGATCACATTGGGATATCTTCAGAGAATATTCTGAGACTGGTGGGTTCCTTCCCTCTATACAGAGAGGCTCTGTGCCGAGGTCCAACCCCTAACCCTTAAAATTTATATTCCATTTCTGACAAAAAAGGTACTCACTTAGTATTCCTTCTTTTGAGAAATGATGCCCCTCTCACATATCTAGTTTAAAACTTTGTATCTCAGAACTGCTGTGGTGTCTTTTGAATATGAATAAACCACAAATTTTCTCGACTTTTTTGCTGCCATAAAATGCATCTATTAGGAACACTTGTGAAGGCAAAAACATAACAACAAACCAGTGAGGGTCTGGCCGGATCTTTTGTGGACCTGGATNGGGGGGGGGGGGGGGGGTATTCCGGATTTCAAGTGACAGGGATGATCGAATGGGAGCAAAAATAAAAACCCTGTCAAAACCCAAAATAACCCCCAGACCAAAATTTAACCCCCCAAAAATCCCATGCCAAATTTCCTAGCCTAAAAATTTCCAGTAAACATTAAATGATCATTGGTTTTGAATACCCCCAAAAATCCCTATTTTTGGGGGCTATCAAGCTACCCAAAAAAATACTTGCCAAAATTTTCCTACCCAAAAAATCCCGAAATCAAAAATTTCAAACCCCAAAAATCCTTCGATCGCCTCTCTCAAAAAAATGACTTTTGTCACAGTCACAGCGTGACATCACATCCAATCCAATCCAGCTTCCCATCGGTTTGAACGTGTGTCAACCAATCAACACGTCAGCTCGTTCTCGAAGCGACTACGCTGGTAACGCGAGTGAGAAAAGTTGTTTTGGCGGGTTCGCCTGTCATGTTGGCAGTTGGTTTGGAAAATGACAGACAGAACAGCTCCAACCTCGTCGCTAAAACTAGAATGGGTGTACGGTTATCGAGGACACCAATGCAGAAACAATCTTTACTACACTGGCGCGAAGGAGATCGTGTATTTTGTGGCTGGAGTGGGGGTGGTTTACAACACGAGGGACAACTCACAACGATTTTTTCTTGGACACAACGATGATATTATCAGGTTTGTAAAGTTTAGGGCTTGTACAGACTAGTTTCTCCTACAAGGTATCTCCTACAAGCAGACTTGATAAATGCGGTATTTGCTTGATATATTTACCGATCCCTTGTGCAAACTTGAACAATGCATGCTTCTGGATGTTGACCGGGTTACCGTGCAAGCGCCGTGTAAACTCTATTGACGGCATGCATGAGTTTGTTTCAAAGTACATTGAAATTCTAATTGCCGAAAAAGTATTTTCTGGTGATACTTCCACAAGATATTTTTGCTTGTGCATTTTTAACGACACCTTAAAAGGAAGGGCCTTTTTACTGGGCCATAAACATACATTCTTCGAATCAGTGTTTCATAGCTGGGGTCTTTCTTTTGGTTGATTGACTCTGGTGAATGAACACTCACTTTATTTTTATTTTAGGCTTATATTTATATATTGAACAACGTTGTTCTTCGATTTCACATCAATTAATTTGTTTCATTTTGTAGCCATACGAGAACAAAATATTTTTATACCCGAACTTGATTCCGGGTATACTTTTCTACGAGACAATAATTTACGATTATCTGTGTGTCAGTTTATTCTATGTGAACGCATAAAAGCAGATATATTTTTAAGTACTCGTCATTCAAGATGTTTTAAAAATCGAGGCGACAATTTAAAAATGTGTTCTTCATATTTTGGTGAGCAATATTCTCAAGTCGACACACCCTTATTTTATTTTAATTGAAAATGGAAGTTTAATTCAGTCACCAGAGAAATTTATGATAATATAAATTATTCTTAGAATCTGCCTTTCAAATACAAATATACTATGGAACTGTATATTAATAAGACAGTTAAATATTGAAGCTTGCTGGCTTTGAACTGTTTTGATTTTATAATAGCTTTGACTGCCTACATGCAGTTCTAGCCTGCTTTTCAATTTGCGTTTGACACATCAAAATGAAAGACAAAACAAAACATACAGGTGCAATACATTTTTCTTGCTGCTGTCAGGTGCAAATTAACAATTTATCTTTGGACACTGATATTTCAAAGTAATAAATTAATTATTTACATGTAGATTATGGTCATTCAACATCCAGAATGGACCTGTATATAACCTAAGTGCTAAGATTTTGTTTGAGAGCATTTATGAATAGGAGGTAGTTTTACACAGGTCTGTTATTAGTTATTAGAAGGTAATTGCAGCCTGAATCCTTATAATGGCCTTTTCAGTATTTCTTTGCTTATCTAGTCCATTATTTTCTGGGGAACCCTGATGCACTGTGGTGTTATTTCATCTGTAATCATAACTATAACAAAATTGTCAAATCTGATGATTGGCTATCAACTGCCCTGATTTCAGCCTTAATTGGACAGTTTAATAGGACAGTACGGGTCATGCCTAAGTAATTGGACAATACACGCCATCACGCGTGCGCTTAAATGGCTTTTTTTTTCACTGTTAGCAAAAACATCTCTTGCGTTTTGGTTTAAAAAAGAGCCTAATATATCACAAATTTTGTAAAGTTATGATTAATTGGTAACAGAACTTCGTGTCGTCCAATTCGGTCTGTAATCATACTCGTGATTAAACAAATCGGACTCCCGCTATGCGGTCGTCCGATTTTGTTAATCACTCGTATGATTACAGACCTCTTGCTGGCTTTGAACTGTTTTGATTTTATAATAGCTTTGACTGCCTACATGCAGTTCTAGCCTGCTTTTCAATTTGCGTTTGACACATCAAAATGAAAGACAAAACAAAACATACAGGTACAATACATTTTTCTTGGTGCTGTCAGGTGCAAATTTACAATATATCTTTGGACGGCCTGATATTTCAAAGTAATAAATTAATTATTTACATGTAGATTATGGTCATTCAACATCCAGAATGGACCTGTATATAACCTAAGTGCTAAGATTTTGTTTGAAAGCATTTATGAATAGGTAGTTTTACCCAGGTCTGTTATTAGTTATTAGAAGGTAATTGCAGCCTGAATCCTTATAATGGCCTTTTCAGTATTTCTCTCCTTATCTAGTCCATTATTTTCTGGGGAACCCTGATGCACTGTGGTGTTATTTCATTTGTTATTGTGGGGCTCTTCTTGGCATGAAGTGCACAGGAGAGCACCATGGGTAATAAAATTTGGTTATCCAGTATGTATCCAAGAAATTTTGGTTGGATTTTAGACAAAATTGTACGTCTATCAATCTATCCATAGTATAGTCGAACCTCCCGTAAGCAACCACCCGAAATGCAAAGGCTTGGTGGTCACTTACGGGGGGTGCTTGCTTACGAGAGTCAGACTGCAAGGTCGAAATTTCTAAGTCAACCTAGAATGGAGTGGTATGTTTACTTACTGAAAGTTTACTTCCCCCTGACAATTACTGGTAGTTTTTATGACAAAATCATCGGCCATTGTATGTGACAGTTCATTTGTAATTAGAAGTGCAATTAATTAGATGACACCTTCCTTTTTGTCCATTTTTACAATGTACTTACCTGTTTAGTATGACCATGTGTCAAGTAGTCGCTTACGGGAGGTGGCTGTTTATGAGAGGTTCCAGTTTATGGCTTTGACAGAAAATATTTTTGGTGTTTTGCGAAGGTGGTCACTTATGGGAGGTGGTCGCCTAAGGGTGGTCGCACGTGGAGGTTCGACTGTACTTATGTTCACCCCTTGATGTTAGTGAATGTCACTTACTAACTTAGGTTGTTTACCATTTACATGGGCAAACTGGTCGGTCCATGATTTGGTCAACTGGTACCCAAAATTCAGGACTGGAACATTTCGTCCCGGATTTGCATTTACTATTTGTACAAATCAGGGATCTTGCATAATTTGTGCACCCCTCGGACAAGTACGGTTCGGCACTATTGGCCAATATGTCGATCGACTCTTGATCACCATATCAGTCGACTGTCGGTTGACATGTTGTTGGACACTTGATCAATATGTTGGCCAGTGCATTGGCCAGCATATCAGTTGACATGTCGGCTGTCACTCGACTGCATGCCGGCTTGGTCAACTGTCATGTAATATAATCTGTGCTTTGAAATCAGAATGGGGGAGCTGGGTTTCAGTGTTACACTCATCCCACATCAGTCTTCAATGCCATATCAACTTGTTGGATTTCTGCCATTGTTCTACATGTGTTATGATGTTAGATTGTTTTTGAATACCTTTCAAAGGTGATGCCAAAGCGGTCCCTATTTTTTTCCAAAAAAAAAATTGCGCACACTTGAAATTATACTTTCACATTTATAGTCAAGACTAGTTAAAGCCACCAAAGCCTCTTAAAAATTGCTGCATGGACAATGTAACAACAAAAATTTGAGTAGACCAAAAACGTACCATTGACTAAGTAGCAGTGAAGTATCGTCTGAATGTCGGTAGCCTATCAATTGATATGTCACCCGGCTATCTGTCAACATACTGACCAACACCGTCAGCCAATATGTTGGTTGACATGTTGGCCAAGAGATCAACCAGGATTCGGCTGATATGTCGATCGATATGGCAACCGAGAGTTGGCAGACATATTGGTTGACATGTTGATTGTGTATCAGCCGATAGTGTCAACCAATACTTGGCTAGGGGTGCACAAATTATACAAGATCCCAAATCAGTTACAACCGTGAAGGTTTGAAACTGTCATCAAAGATGGCTTTGAAGCTAGAAATGGAACATGAATTTCCATTTGGAATATTCTGTCCGGAAAAACAGGACTACCTTTTCAGGATTTCCATTGCTCCCTGAAATTTTTCTGCTGGAACGACCCCAGAAGTCAGCTTCCACTTGCTTTCCAACTGGAAATGGTAAACAACCTTGCAAATGGTACATTTTGTAAACGGTAAACAACCTTGGAGTCCAAGGTATACCGTAAAATTCTGAAAATAAGCCCCGGGGCTTATATTTTTCAAAGGCCCTTTTTGAGGGGCTTATTTGTGGAGGGGCTTATATTTGGAGGGGCTTGTGTACGGAGGGAAATTTGTGTTTCAAAATCAATTGGGCTAGCTTGTAGTGGGAAGGAAATTTACCATTTTTGCTTTGTTTTACTTGGTATTCGAGGGCAAATTCCAAGTACAAGCCCCTCGGGGGGCTTATATTTGGAGGGGCGATTTAACCGAGGGTTTTTTGTGTTACAATTTTGGGGGGCTTATATTTGGAGGGGCTTATTTTCGCAATTTTATGGTATATCTAGTAAGTTAAACTTAATATTTGGGATCCACGTTATGGTCAATATTGACAGCTATAAAAAAGGGTATCCACTGACCAGTGTCACTTAACTGTATTGCAGGCTCAGGTGTACAACTCATTGAGGTGACATGTTTTTTTAAAGTTTTTCGGATTTCAAGTAAGAGGGATGATCGAATCGGGGGCAAAAATCAAAACCCAAAAAAATCCCCAGGACTTCAAACAAAACCAAAAAAATCCCATGCCGAATTTCCTAGCTATAAAAATTTCCAGAAAGCATTAAATGAGACATAACACAAAAAGTAGAAACATAAGTAAACCTGGAATGTTTGTGTTTGTTTATTCATCTCACCATGGTCATTGTAACAACACTCAAGACACCCAAGATCATATTCTGTTACAGGAGTAACATTATGCAGAATGACAACTCTAAACTATGCGGCTGGGATACGCAGGAACTATCACGCATGTTCAGATTGGTTCGAATACCCCAAAAAATCCCTACTTAAAATCCTGAGTCCTCCCCTGGGGGCAGGCTAGCTTCCATTTCGTTTAGGAGGGATTCAGTTAACTTCTTGCTTATGGCAAATGCTGAAAAATCCCATGTGAGAGCTTTGCTTTTGACCTTGCCTAAATGTATACTGCATATTAGTGAATTGATTCTGCATTGAAAGAAAAAAAGTTTTCTTGAAGTAAACCAGACTGATGTGGCATTCTTATCCTTTTATATAGTTTAGCCTTACACCCAGATAAACAGTTGGTGGCAACTGGACAAGTTGGCAAAGACCCATACATCTGTGTCTGGGACACACGGTCATGTCAGACTGTATCGATCATGAAAGACACCCATCAAAGGGGAGTCACATGCTTGGCATTCAACAATTCCGGCACGGTAAGCTTTGCTGTGACATGCAGACATGCACCACACAACTGCGTTATGGATAACTGTTAAAATAGGTATTGTTTGCATTCCTGCATTTGGAAATTAAATTGGATACAATGGCTTTGAAATTACTACCACAATTTTATTCTTTTAATTTTTATCAGGTAAACTGGTATGAATTGTAATTATAATAATTGGTATCTCTCAGTTAGTATAATCTTTGTGGTTAGTTATAGTCTAGTGGGCCATTTTCTACTCTGTGGCCTGCTTGTCGTTATTTCTCCTTGTCTTGTAAACCTTGTTTTCTTTGTACATAATTTAAGCTGTGGAGCCTCTGACTTTCTCCTAGGGATGAATTCATTATCACTCACACACTTCTCCCTTGGGCTGCTATGATGTAACAAACTTCGTCCATTCATGTCTGTCCATGCATATCTACTGCTAGATAATTCTCTCTCTAACTGAGTTTGAGGTCTGTACTGTAAGTGACACGATGAATTCTCTTTCGCCTAGAATAAGCCATTTATGGTTACAAGTGGAAACAAGGCTGTAGTTGACCTTATTTTGATACAACCGTTCCTGCTTTATTATCATTACTTCGGTGGAGCGCGAAGTAAAGGATTCGCGACGCTCAGAAATGACTTGTATCAAAGTTGCAATTTTTTGACAAGATTGGGCAAGCAAAGTCTGTAGGTTTTCGGCTCTATTCAGCTATTTGACGAAGTGAGAGCCGAATTAGTTCGAGATATCTCGAGATCACTTCCATTTCTTTGATTTATTCTTAAACTTTTTCGAGGAAGAAAGAATTATTATTTTGGCCTTCCCGGGGTTTGAACCGACTCACCTGTGTGACCCGTCAGATTAGAGGAGACTCTAAGTTGAGAAATTGGCCGATTGCGCTACTGCAACCCAAGGTAGTTTGGGATATGAAAAATAGTTATGAAATGATGCACTAGTTTCGGGACAAGATTGGGCGTGCAAGTTCATGACTTTTCGGCTTGTTTCAACTATTTCACATAATGAGATCGGACTACTTCGTGATATCTTGAGATCACTTCGAGTTTAGTCTTTAATTATTCGAGGAATAAATAGAGGATATTTCGTGGCCACGCAGAGACACGAAATTTCTCTTCGAGTGTTGAAAAACATTTCACGAGTGAGCCCTCCTTTCGAACTGTTTTATGATGAATTTAAAGTTACAAAATGCTGCACAAAGACATTTTGTCTTTGTTGAGTGTTACGTAGTAAAATTGCTTTCATGCGTTGGGTGACTTTCTTCGGATTAGCCATGAATAATTAATTAGGGCATGTTTACATTTCAGCATGAGTCAGCAGATTTGCATCAGTTACTGAAATCATAAAATATGTAGAAAAGCTTCTACTATTCGCCTGTTTAGTATTTTCTAGAACCTTATGTCAAACGGTATACAAGTTCCAAGCGAGTTCTTTTTTCGAACTAAGTTTTTTCCCACGAGCTGGACTACTGTGTTTAGTCAAGTGTGATGAAAGTCGATTATTCAGGTTCTGTGTTTACAAGTTCGCGGAAACCGTAAGATATCTGAAGTTCAAGTGAGAGTTTGTTATTATTGGTAGAGGCTGTTTAGTTTTACTCAAAGTTCAAGTCAAGTTTGTGTTGGCGGATGCTGTGTTTTAAAGCTCTGTAAAGGCTATGTTCCTTTGGTGTTAAACTTCCTTGTGTTAATCCGACATCCCTGCGTGCTGATAGTCAGTGAATAATTATCCTCGAAACATTCGAACTCGTGACTTTGAGTTTTAGCCAATTCCATTCTCAACGTAATTGACTCCTTACCCATGACTTACATATCGTTAATCAGTACATGAGACTGCTATGCTATTTGTGAAGCCTGATGTGACTAAGAAAAATAGAGAATTGTTTTTTAGAAGGATTTGTATGGAGTCATCAGAGCATAACTGGGCTAATATCGTGGAGACAATTTGTCCTGAAATGCTAGTTTTTGGCAAGTAGGCGTCTTGGATGTTGCCCTTTTCAGAATATCCTGACAAATCCCATAATTTCACACCTTACTCTTACCATATTTGATTTCTTACTATTCCTCCGCATTTACAATTAATTAGTTCCACAACCACGATGCCGAAGTGTACGCTAGCTCCGTAGCGTCTTGTTTATTAAATCATGGTGTCCTTATGCAAACTAGTATTTTTTAAGCATAATTTCCATGAGAAAAAGGAGAAGGTTTGTATCAATTTTTGTGAGTGAGCTATAAATCTGAGCACCTAAAATAGGGTTCTGTAAGTTCCTCATGAAATACCCCCTTTCACAGCACTGATCTAACTCTTGTGCAGACTTAGTGTCCATCTCCAGGCACCACTTAGTAAATTGAAGCCATGTGCCATTTTGTTGGCCTTACCATATCTACGTAATATACATGTATGTGATAGAGCTGTTTAACCCACATCAAACCTTTTTTTTTTGAAGGACCACTGGCAAGACTTCCTTTACCTATAAACTGATTGTAATGCTGTTTGTGACATTTTCAGCTGCTTGTGTCTGTGGGTTTGGAGGACTATCATCTGATAGCAGTGTGGGATTGGAAAAAGGGACGTGTGTTGGCTACAGTGAGGGGACACACTGATCGAGTGAGTCGTTTTGAGTAGTGTTAATTATTTTAAACAGTCTACTCAACAGGGACATTGTTACTTCACAATGTTTATTTTATTGAACTTGCATAGACAACAAATTCTGCATTGGCTTTTTGGCCTCACATGTCTTTTTGTAAGTTCTGATTGTTGCATTAATTAGTCAAACATAAGTTGCTGCTTTGCATTCTTTCCTTTAGTCTTCTCTTGTTTCTTCCTGTAGATATTTGACATTCAGTTTAACCCATATCAAGAGAATTTGTTGGTTAGCTGTGGAGTCAAACACATCAAGTTTTGGACCCTCTGTGGAAATGCACTAAATCCTAAAAAAGGTCAATGGTGGACTTAATTTCTTCCTATTTCTTCTAAAATTTAAAATCCATTGTAATTAAATACGTCAATTGAATGAAATGAATTGTTACCACTGGTTATCAAACCTAATGTCATCTTTAAAGTTAAACATGTGCATGAAAAGAATGGGCAATTTAAAGAATGGTGCTCATACTTGTATATAATGATTGCTTCCAGAATTAGAGAGGTAATTTTATAGAGCATTTGAACCACACAATGCTAAACTTATACAGAACATATACAAGGGGACTACTGCTGTATGATTCATACAAATCAATGTAGTCTTCCTCTTCTTATGACTACTCTAAAACATCTATCACACCTCTTTTATGTGGATTGTTCTATGATCAATATGGTCACCTCTTCATGCATACCGTTGAATCTGTCTCTTTGGTTTCTACAGTGAATATTAATAGAAGATCAAGTGTTATGTTACATTTGTTATAACTACTCAAAGGAAAACAACTCACGCACGATATACTGGTTCTTTTGATGACACCAAAGGGACAGACTCATGCAAGTAGATAGGTTATAGTTATCAGAAAACTGGCTAGAAATTGTGTGAAGTTTTGAGGGAAATTAATTACCTCAAGAGGAGTATGTAAGGAGAGATAACCAGTGTACCTGATAAAGTAGCCACTGTTTGTAGTAGTTAAGTACTTAAGTACTTTTTAAGAGTTCTCTTGTTTATGTTGGGGGTAAAATCTTATTTGCAGACTTAAAGCAGTATCCAACGTTGTTTGATCCAGAATTTCCTTTATTTTGTAGCCCTAAATTGTAATTACAGTGCTGTACTCATAGGAGACAAAGGGCATTTCTGGTGAACCTGTGAGAATGAATATTTACCAACAACATAAAATTAATTATAAGCATTATTCTAATGTTTAATATTCCTACAGGTGTCTTTGGCAAGGCTGGAGAAATTCAAACAAATCTTTGTTTAGCATTTGGTCCTAATGATGTGACATTTTCTGGAACTCTTAGTGGTGAAATTTACAAATGGAAAGGTCATAATCTGGCAGGATCCATCCCAAATGCTCACACCGTAAGTGAATTATAAATTCCAACTGTTTTATTCACTTTGAGTGATAGTGATGGATATGCATGTAAACAGTTCAAATTTAGAATTAAACCTGAACATTCAAATGAATGCTCAGGTTTAATCCTAAATTTGATTTACTTATTACATGCAAGAGCTGATGCTGACGATCATTACAAGCTGCAGCCTCGATTTTTGGGACGAAGCAACGCTCGGTTTCTGGTGTGTATCAAACACACATCACGTGTAATATTATCCAGAGGGAGAGCCATGGAAGAAAATTACATTAACAAAGTAAATTTGACTTAAAACCAACATTACCTGTCGTAAGATTTGGCACAGCGATGAAAACAAAAAACAAATTCTGATGAGTCATCAAAACTAATCACTCACTCCCTCATGCCCATGAACACCATCAGGCATGTAGGGCGGCAACAAAGGATTGCCACCCCTGTCTATTCTGGGCCAGCTTCTGAATGGTTCCGATGACTCTAGAAGCCCATCACACCCAGTAGCGTCGATTTCCTCTGTTGCTGTTTCTGTAACAGGAGTGTTTTTACAGAACGGGTTTGTTAGTTCTGTATCCAACCCCCAATGTGGAGGACCAGTGCATCATGCTTTGTCAGGCCTCTACCCCTCGACATGTCTGGCATGGGTGGTTGTACCAGGAAACAAATCTCCTGCCAGCATAGCTCTAGGGGTTACTGAGACGCGCAAGCCCACTGATCGCAACGTGTAGGTGATCCTTCAGTAGGATCAGATCTAATGATATGTAGAAAACAGCAACTTCTGGCTGGCATATGATTGATTCCAAAAAAATCTACTGAATTATCCAAACTAACACAATGCGGGAAAACTGCAACTAGCCTAGGACCTGGCTCCACATTGGGGGAAAAAGGAGAAAAAAAATTGGTGTGGGCGAAAAATAAAATTGGCTGGTGAAGAAAGCCGAGCAGTAGTCTGGGGATAGGAAAGGGTGGGGGAGCCTGGAGACACGCTTTAATTGCCGCCAATCTGCCCTCCAGCAAATAAGCTGTCATTGAAATATTAACACGTCAAGTTCTCATCACAGATGTTAGCCTGCGTGTATTATTTCACTTTTTAAAAAAAATATTTGAATACGCACCTTGAAGTAAGAGTGCAAAGAAATCTTCTTAACTTTGATTGCCAACTGGAGTAACCCCAGCTTTGGCGAGGTGAAATAAGACTCAAACAAAGACATTTCAGAGGAAAATGTGCTGTGTGTGATGGGTGTAGAAAAGCCAAATAGATTTTCAAGGAGATCTCTCAAGTTTGCATTACAATGCTTGTTGACATAACTTTGTACAAGAGGAAATTTTGCTCAGTAGAGTTTATATCCTGCGGAGGAAAAATGAGTAAGTTTATCACCTTATGCGAAGACTATTCAGTTCAAGTGTACATGTTTTCCTTTTGAATTTGTTGTCCGTTTTATAAGCTTTGTCTAATCAAAATTATGTGAAAGTCAGTAGTAATCATTTTCCTCAACCACTGTTATCTCTCTTGCATGCATGGCTTTTAGCGTTCATGAAGTCATTGGCGTTGCTTGTCAGTTGGGTAGTTGGTATCTTAACTATGCTAATAACAAGCAATGCGAACAACTTTGTAAACTCTAAAAGCCATGCAAGAGAGAATCCACTGCTCACAGGGTATCTCCATACAGTTGTGGTTTACGCGTCTTCAGAGGACAAGGTTTAGCTGAATGCAACATGCATTCTGTAAATATATCCATGCCTTTGGTAGGTGCATGATTATAACGCTGTGCCTTTTGAATGTCGGTTTATAACTCAATCACATTGTAAATGTGACCTTAGTTTATCGTAGGAGAGTACTTATAGGAAAAGTTTGATATTTGAATGCTTTTCTTTCTTTTTGCAACAGACCAAAGGCATATTTTTTGCTCTTCTTTGAGCCAAGGGATAAGCAATAAGTCTCACAAAGAAATCTGTATTGCTTGCTCGAAATCTGTGTTTTTTTAAAAAAATCTTTTCCTGAATTGACGAAGCGTGATTCTGAAGGAGTCCAATATGGTCAACAGCACCACAAATCTGTCAACGTTGGGACTTTTGACCAATCAGAGCATGATATCAGAATCTGGTGTTATGGAATGGCGGCATCAAAGGCATCTCTTCAGGCTCTGCCGCCCTTTACCCCCTCCCCAGCCCATTGCTTTCCTAAAAATCTACTGATTATTCAAGCTAACACAATTTAAGAAAGCTGCAACTGGCTAGCTAAAACACCATTGATTCAAGCTATGACTTTCCCCCTTTTAAAAAATAGTTTCTCTTCACCTCTTAAGCTGGAGTGCACTCCTTGTAAGCCAAGAGGGAGAGGAGAGAAAAATCTATTGATTTATCCAAACTAACACAATGCAGGAAAACTGCAATTGGCGACTGTAGCTAAAACATGATCAAATCAAGCTATGAGTTTTTTACTAAATCTCCCACATATTTAGCTTGCCTGCTGTTGCCTTGCAATTTTTTCTGCCCGCTCCACCCTCCCAATGGTTCTTTCTACCTAGTAAGTATTGATAGTAAGTATTCCACTGAGTGATTCAGTGTGATGGTGCTTGGTGGTGGCTGCTTGCAGGGTTGCCATGGATACCTCCTTTTCTTGCTACAGCTTTGCCTGGCTTCACCAATCCTTTAGGCACCAGCCCCAAGCTCATCTGTTGGTGATGAGTTTAACCTTAAGAAAAATCTCTTTTCAACTTTTAACCTTGGCCTTTAAAACAAGAGATAGAGGGGAAAACCTACTTAGTAAAACTAACTTAATACTCGGAAACTGGTGTTTATTAAATGGACTGTCTCAGATCAATTATAGAATCACATTTTTTGGGGGATAGCATTGCGTGACTTATGTTTGCATCAACTTCGTGTATAGTATAATTATTTTTCAACAATTTTCTTATCCAAAAAAGAAGATGGGATATCCTAAATGTTGCGCATTATTGTAGATGGTTTGAGTATTTTGGCAAGATCACGACTCTTGGCGGCATTTCTAAATGCCCCTTGAATTATATTTTTTGCACGTTATCAAATAGTGATTGAGGATCTACACAACCATGATTCCTGTGTCGTCAAACTGGTTTCAATGATGTCAAGCTTAATCCTGCGCTCGAACTTCACATGTGAGAGCCATATATTGGTGAACACAGTTTCAGTTCCTCGGACATAATGCCAAATAATATCCAGAAACCATTGCCACATTGAATTATTGAAGCCGTTTCAACTGCAATATTTAACTTACTGAATATTACTTTGGCAGGATCTTTGATGGGACCTTCATCAAGTGCTAGATTTTACCATTTGCTTAACCAAAAAATATTTCTTAATTTGAAGACTTTGCGACAAGACCCTTTTTTAGCGCAAACCAGGAAGTATTTTCATGAAGCAATTTTGACGAGGGGAATAGCTCAGTTAAATTATCTTACTCAGGCAGTATATATTCAGAGTGTAGTGTTTAAGCTCTGATGTTTGATGCAAATTGTGCCCTGTCCTAAAAGTGAGTGTATCGACTGATGAACTGACAGAAAGCGATTAATGCGCACAGTGCGCAAGGAAGTGTGTAAACTAATTACAAGAATAATGCCTTGTGGTTACTTGAGTCCATTTTGTGGGTATCTCCTTGGTGAAAAAGGATGCCTAGTGCATGCACAAAAACTGACTTTGCGGCTTGTAACGATTATGCTCATAAGAAATATTGGAAAGAAACACTTTTAATGAGTTTCTCAGACAGCTAAGAAAAAAGGTACCTGTACATTTGATAGCAGATTTTGTTTGCATTTTTTTAAGGGTGCGATTTTTACAATGCATAGTAATAGTGATGGATATGCTACAGGATCAAAGGATGGAACTGTTATCTTGTGGGATAATGACTTTAAACCCATCACAAAACTGGACATGATTAACTCTCCTGTTGGTTATGAAGGTAATCTGAAAAATAAAATATTTAAGTGTATTCACCTCTATGTCATTTACTCAGAAGATGGCCTTGTAGTTTAGAAAATTTCTCAAAATCTGCAATATATAGGAATTTATATTTCATACTGTCCAGGTAAGTAAAGTTTCAAATCTTGGATACTTCAGTTTTAAGGAATAATGGTTAAATAATTACTGAATGAGTATTTTATTATGCTGAGTACTGTGGGTTGACTTTGCATAAGCTTTATTTCTCACTGGGTCCTATTAACCTGTTTCTTTTCTTCCCCTCTCATTACCCCCAACATGATTGTTTCACTCAGCCATCCCCATGAGATTCTGGTTTTCTTTATTTAGATTAGAAGGTGGTTTTGATTGTAACAATTGAAATTACCCTGTGAAGCAATGTTAAATATAAGTGCAATTTTCTTTGCCAGGATTGTCTGTGAGGAGTACTTTCTGGTCAGGTGAAAAAATCCTTGTTGGTACAAACGCTGGAGAGATTTTTGAGGTCTTTGCAACAGAAAAAGACAAACCAAGAACTATTATACAGGTCAGTATTACCAGTAACGTAAATTAAGGGTATTTTAAAGAACATCTTAGCACCCATGCAGAGATGTGTAGATGAAACTGTGATGTTTTGTGCCATTCTTACTGCTGTTTCCATTTGGGGTTGCTTGCACTCCTGCAACATTTTCACTCCCAGGAGTGCCAAAAATAAAAATAATAATAATAGTAATAAAAAAAACATGAAGAAAAATTAATTTTGAATGCCATTAAAAAAACAAAAAGTTCCTCAGGAAAGTACTTCAGGTTTCATTTGAGTGGCAAAACAGTAGGATTTCTTCCAGAGCTGTATATCAACAGAACTCTTACAGAAAAAAGTCCTCATGGTGACCAACATCTCATTTCTAATGATAACGTCACTGCTAAATCAAGTCTCAAGGTTATGCGAATCCTAGAACAGTGTGATTATAGGCCCAAGGTGCAATGAGCTATCACCCCATTTAGTGGGTGGTGGTAGTGGTGGTGGGGGTTATGGCTCTGAGGGAGTTACTTGTAGAAAAAATAAATATTATCTTTCACTCTAGTGAAGCCAACTTATTCTTGAACAATATGTTTTGCCAGTCATATTCGACTTGGTATCAAACCAAGACAGCTTTTGTGTTATAATGTTAGGGCCATGCTGAAGGAGAACTCTGGGCTTTAGCAGTTCACCCCAAGAAACCAATGTTTGCCACTGGCAGTGATGACAGGAGTGTAAGGTTATGGAGCCTGTCTGACATGACGTTACTAGCACGAACAGACTTGAATCAAAAGGCTCGTTCTTTAGGCTTTAGTCCTGATGGCAGTCATTTAGCTGTGGGCCTTGGAGATGGATCATTCATGGTCTTAAAAGCAAGGTATGAAGCCAAATGATGTTTGAGTGATCTAGAGTTCTTGCCAAACCTTTTCAATATGAAGAGAACAGTTCCTTTTGTTAAGTGCTAGATTGAAAGCTACGCGGGAGATTAAACATTTTTTGCAATTTGTTTAGAATCGTACAGACCTGTGACTCTTGGTTATTATCAAGTTTTTTATTATTAAGTAACATCTGATGTTTATTTATGAGGTGTCTTTAGATTTTGAAAAGGCTCATTCTTATAACTGGATGAGGATCATCTCGGCAACTGCTATAGATGTCAAAACATCCATAATCTGTTAGCTGTTCAGCACATTAAAGAAATTATCGGTCTAACATGAAATTTCTTGCTGTCAAGAGAGTAGTTCATAGTGTTATTGATTCCAATTAGGGACTTGTCAGAAGTTACACATATAAAAGATCGTAAAGAGGTTATCCATGAATTAAAGTACTCTCCTGATGGCCAGCATCTTGCAGTAGGATCCAATGACAACTTTGTGGACATTTATTCTGTGACGCAGCGCTACAAGAAAGTTGGCGAGTGTAAAGGCAGCTCTAGTTTCATTACTCATTTAGACTGGTCTATGGATAGTAAATATTTGCAGACAAACTCTGGCGCTAGTGAGAGATTATTCTTCAAAATGCCAAGTAAGTTTATGACTTACACCAAACAAACTAAAAAATTACTAAGGTATATTTCCAGTTGTCCTAGTGATGCAAGGCACAATACAGCTTCTTAATGATCTGCTACGCGCATTTCTCCAGTATACAGTGGAACCTCGATATAACAAAGGGCTTAGGGACTGGGAAAATATGTTCGTTATAACGAGGTTTCGTTATATCGAGGTTCTTTTCCATATATTTTACTGTCACTGGCTGGGCTTAAAAAAAACAGTTCGTTATGTCGAGAACTTCGTTATATAGAGGTTCGTTAAATCGAGGTTCCACTGTAGTTTGTGTGATAACTACAAAGAAATACTTGCTGACACTTTTGTCGATAGTTGTTGTCTATTAGCATAGAGAGAAACTTTGCTCAAGGGCAAGGAATATTAAAAAAATGAATCTATGTTAACTGTCCTTCTCTGCTTTCTTAAAAAATGACACTTTGAAATATTTCAAACTTTGCAGTTAAATCGTGTGGTTCTACTCGAGTCTTGCAATCTCGTTCCCAGGGCTTTTCCCTTAGAAACCCACCCATTTTCTTAGGGAAAAGCCCTGGGGAGAAGATTGCTAGTTTTGAACATTTTGTTATATTACTTCTTTCTGTAATTGCTAGGACTGTAGACTACGAAACGTTGGGTTGTATTATTTTTATTACACATGCCAGAATATTGATATCCCTGAAGTAACCTATCAGCGTTTCAGCATCAACTATCTTGTATTTGAATTTTTCTTCTAAGGTGGAAAGAGGATAGCGAACAAAGAAGAGATCAAGGCAATTCACTGGGCGACATGGACATGTGTTTTAGGTGTAGAGGTGAATGGTATCT
>CALNXI010004602.1:15000-24123 GCA_942486025.1 Porites evermanni | reverse complement strand
GAGCTTGTTGAGTATGTGCTACCCCCACACAACAATGACGTTACCCCCAAGCCTCGTGCGCTGAATACGTTTCTAGATGGACTTGCAGAGTTAGGAGTCCATAAAGGTTTAATCAAGAACAAAAAGTTACTGAGCGATTTAATAGAAAAGGAAAAAGGCTACCGAAATGCAGAAAATGCTTCCGATAACGAGAGTAATAATGAGGAAAGTTCATTGGATATTTAAAATTAGGAGGGGAAGGATGAGGAGGAGGAGGAGGAGGAAGTGGCTTCTGAGAATGGTGTTGAAGTTGACTCCCAAGAGAGCAACAACGACACTGAAAACGACAACAGTCAGGAAACAGAAAATAGAACATTGTGAGAATACTAAAGTGTACGGAACATTGATCATGAAATGTCCTAACTGCTTTTGGCACGATTACAACAAGATTTGTCCGATATGCGATCACCAAATCCCCGAGGAGAGAAATTACATCAAAGAGGGCTTTCTTCGGTGTCATGATTGTGGAGCAATTACACACAAAAAAGCGAAGACGTTGGAGACCAATTTTTATTCCCCCTCTAAGGAGGAGAACGAAGAAGAGGATTAATTTTTCATTCCTTTCAAATCGCTGTGTATTTGACTCTTTTTGTCATTGGTTTTCAATAAAGATTTTAAAACGGTATCTCGGGTCTGGTTTTATTGTGAGCGTTTATTAGTCGCGTGTTTTAATTGATCCTTCTTACGTTTTTTATTGTTTTCTGTTTTTATAATAATAAGTCAAAGTTCAAAAAAATGAGTCCGCTGCCCGGCGACATTAACATTACATACAAATTTCAGAGAAACCACAAACTAGAAAACCACGACAAATTTTAAATTGTTTGCCTTACATAGAGCAGAAATAAAAGCCATTTGACTTATAAATAATAATTTTCCTGAAAACCTTTTGGTCTTACAATTCACGTAGTCCCAATGAAAATTGAAAAATTTAAAAGGCAGCTGTTTGAGGGAAGATGTCTTGACTAAATAAGTTCGTGACTTCAATTTCTTATTAATCGATGCAAGACTTAGTTTCACAAATTTATGCACAAAGCAGGTCTTTCTTCGTTAGCTATTGTAATAAAAATTAAAATTACTAGAAATCTGTGACGTCTACAGCATGAGAAATCCACATTTAACACAAATTATCTTGAATATCCGGCATTGCTTGTGGGAGGAGGGGTAGGGGTGAGGGGTTTGGAGGCGGGGGAGGGGTGGAAGGAAGTGGAAGAGAGTAGCGAAAAAGGGAGACAACGAAGGGAGAGAAACACAAATCGGTCAAAACAATATTCTAGTCGGACGTTTTGTTTAACATGGAACAAACCAGGGGCCGGTAATCGGCTCCTGAACAAAAATACTGTGCTTCGCGGTCGCAAACCGGTCTAAACTTATTATTAATTATTTCTAAGTAAATAAGAGAGGGAAAAAACTACGGCAGGAAATCAAAATAAACCCTGCAGAAATGTCTGATTGGACNGTCCGCTGCCCGGCGACATTAACATTACATACAAATTTCAGAGAAACCACAAACTAGAAAACCACGACAAATTTTAAATTGTTTGCCTTACATAGAGCAGAAATAAAAGCCATTTGACTTATAAATAATAATTTTCCTGAAAACCTTTTGGTCTTACAATTCACGTAGTCCCAATGAAAATTGAAAAATTTAAAAGGCAGCTGTTTGAGGGAAGATGTCTTGACTAAATAAGTTCGTGACTTCAATTTCTTATTAATCGATGCAAGACTTAGTTTCACAAATTTATGCACAAAGCAGGTCTTTCTTCGTTAGCTATTGTAATAAAAATTAAAATTACTAGAAATCTGTGACGTCTACAGCATGAGAAATCCACATTTAACACAAATTATCTTGAATATCCGGCATTGCTTGTGGGAGGAGGGGTAGGGGTGAGGGGTTTGGAGGCGGGGGAGGGGTGGAAGGAAGTGGAAGAGAGTAGCGAAAAAGGGAGACAACGAAGGGAGAGAAACACAAATCGGTCAAAACAATATTCTAGTCGGACGTTTTGTTTAACATGGAACAAACCAGGGGCCGGTAATCGGCTCCTGAACAAAAATACTGTGCTTCGCGGTCGCAAACCGGTCTAAACTTATTATTAATTATTTCTAAGTAAATAAGAGAGGGAAAAAACTACAGCAGGAAATCAAAATAAACCCTGCAGAAATGTCTGATTGGACAAATTCCAAGTTAAAGGAGATTATTTCTTACCTGGACGATTTGATCTCTGTGAAGAAATTTTCAACGGAGTTTTGAAGTGCTCTCCAGTGGTTGGAATTAAATGCGGAGGACTATCAAATATATAGGGTGGCTGATAGAAACAAAAAAACCACAAAACAACAACAACAACAACAACAAAAATTGGAAAGAACAAACCCAAAACGAAACACAGAAGACAAAATGGGAAACCCAAAACAGAAAAACACTACCAGAAAACAGAAACAGAAATCCCAAACGGAAATCAGCATAACAAACCGGCAACACACACAAAAACGTACAAAATTAAACCGCAAAACTGAAACAGAATCCAAAAATACAAGCCATAGCCACAAAAGACGAAAACAGAAACAAGGAAATAGTTTAAAATATAGTTTGTCATGTTTCATCGTCTTTGTTTTAAACAGGCGTTTTTTTTTAGGGAGAGCATGATCGCAGGCTATTATTATCTAAGAACATCAATCTGTAAATCAATCTCGTTTCCAGGCCCTCGCTCCAGGTGACGGGCATTATCGTTTCCGAAGTGTCCTGTCCCTTTTAGCCCGCGGGGGCCTTCGCTCGAGGACCGAAAGGCAAAACCACCCGGGGTCCGTTTCTCGATCGCCTTGGTACCTTTTCTAGTCCAAAGCAGACAACCTAACGTGAGACATAACTACTAACGTATGGCGTTCAAAATACAGAGACTGACTGAACATCAGTTGCTTGACATTAGGGAGGCGACGGTAGCGAAACGTTATTTATAAATGAACTATCTGGTGTACTTTTAAAATTTGTGGGGTTATCTTAATTGGCTAAGTTAATCAAATGTAGGTGATTTTTCCGTGGAAATGAAGGTTTAGGGAGCACTGTCATCAAAGTGTAAACAGAGAAAAAGAAATTTGTCTTCGGGTGCTTATGTCCTCTATATAACGTAATGACGGCGAATAAATTTACAAAAACTTTTCTTCATATAAGGGGCGACCGTGCAGTTCTTGGAATACATCCTGTTATTGGTTGGGAAAACAACATGAACAAATAAAGTTTGGAACCTAGCTCGAAAACAAAAGAGCTGCGGTCAATAGGGGTCTCTTCTGAACTGCTGCTGCTTACGCGATCACTTGTTTTTAATACTAAAGGGACTCATTTCACTTTTCTCTTTCATATTTAAATTTGGTAATCCCACTGAGGTTTAAATAACAAAAGCACTAATTTGCACAAGAAAGCAAAACCCTGAAGGAATCTGGTATAGTAAAATGACGCCATCGTGAAAACGGCCTTTTTTAGAATCCTTAAGAATTTGGCTTTCTCATGCAAATTAAGGCATCTGAATTTACTGAATTAAATATGAAAGAAATGAAAAAAACCTAAATGATTCTGGTTATATTTGTAGATTGACACTATCGTAAAAAGCCCCGTCCACACAAATACGGATATTTTTAAAAGCGCATTTATATATATTTTTCACATGTATCGGCCTTCCGTCTAGTATTCCGTTCACACACGAAACCAGTGAATCCTCTCACCGAAACATTAGGCTAATTTAGCAACAGAAAGGGAACGTCAGTGCGTGGAAAGGATTGAATGCGACTTCCGGTGCTCAATTTGCTCCTCTGCCATTGGTCAAGCCAGTTGTTCCTGATTTGCGCGCGTCGTCGTCAACTGACGTTCCCGTTCTATTACTAAATCAGCCTAATATATTTTTGAGACCGCTCTCCGGAGTGGTTTAAGGCCTCAGTGTACACGAATCGGGGTAAAGTTATACAGTTTCAAAGATTAGTCTGGATTCGTGTGCATCCAGTCGAGAATGTCCTTGTAAACCACGCTCGCACTTTATTCCACCTCAATCAAATTTTCATGGCGCCCATTCTTTTATATCTGCAAAACAAGTTTTACAAGCAGTTGCGTTAATAATGAAATAATAACAGGTAGATTTAGAAAAAAATAAAGCGACGAAAAATTGGCCAAAGTGGGAAAACAACAACAACAATAGTCACCATATTATTCTTTAGACTCCCGTTTGGAGACAAGAATTTTGATGAAGGATAAAAACATTTCCTCTTTGGTGATTATTTTATAAATTCTCTGAACCGTCTCTCTCAAAAATGTGTTGAAATTGTTAAGAGAAAATAGATATTGGTCACTCTTGGGGGTTAAAGGGTTGAGACAAATCACGACTGTTGTTCTGCTGTTCTGATAAGTTCACAATGATTACGCTTAGAACATCCTCGGAGGCCCAGGGGCAGCTAGACGGGACGATAGAATCGTCCCAACTACAATACTGGTCACAAATCGTTGAAACAGACACCGTTTCTCTTGAATTTTCCGGAAAATTCTTGAGATTTTTACTCCTGACACTTTTTTTCTCACTGTAATGTGCCCTCTCCCTCCTCAATATTGAGCCACGCGTATTTTGAAGCACTGAGACCACTGTAATACCCAAATCAACATTGGGGAAGTGTTTCAAGACTTTTGACGAGGATTGTACAGCTGCCCCTGGGTCTCTGAGGATGCGCTTAGAACGAAGCGGCCGAAACGACAGAGTGACGACAGTCAATAATATGAAGCTGTTCTGACATGTGTTTAGAGAGAGACTGGCAACTAGACCCACATGTGAGTCCCTGATACCATACTTCTCTGACAGCGGTAATAAAAACAAACAAGATGGCGGGGTTCGAGATGTTCGACCTCAAAGGAAGGAAACACAAAGAATCTTCTTCGGTAATTTTCATTTCTTGCCGGGAAGTTTTAATCATTTTGTTTAAATAACACTATTGAAATCTTTTCTTTAGTCTAGAGTGCTTTTGACAGTCATAAGTACATTATTAAGTAGGTAAGTGATCGAGTACATTTCGTTAATTTGCACGCCCTTCATGAAACCAGCTGATTTTCCTCTCGATTTAAACCTTACTTTTGTTTGGGTTGTGCCCGGTACACCAGCACACAATTACAAAGATTAAAGACAAAACGAAAGATTATACAGATTCGATAATTTAAATACAAAAAATCTACAGTGGATTCAACTCTCTCGTGTGACAGTACACCAGGGTAATTAACTTTTAAAGGTAGGGGGAAGTATATGAAAGGGGTAGGGAAATCTACCCAAAAGGGCTACCAGATGCATTTTATGGCTGGGAAAAAGTCAAGAAAACGTTCTGGTTTTGTGATTTATTCATTATTGAAAGACAGTGCCTTTGCAGCAGTTGAAAGGGGTGCAAACTTTTTAACTAGGTATGTGAAAGGGGTACCATTTGTCAGTAGAAGGTACACAATACAAAAGTGTTACCTTTACTGTCAAAAATGGTATATAAATGGGTAAGGGATTGGTCCTTGGGGCAGAGCTTCCCCATTTCAAACTTTTTGGAGTACCCAACCTGTGACAAGCACAAGGCCCTAATTAAGGCTTAAAACTGCTAAATAGAAGGTTCAAGGACTCCTAGGGATGTAGCATACTGCTTTAACTCCTTGAGTCCTAGTAACACGCAGTCACCTGATAATTAGTTTAGAATATTGTTAATTTTTTTTCAGTGACAATGTGGAAAGAAGAGAAATTGAGAAAGAAAGGTTACAACATGAACTTAGAGAAAGTGATGACAAACTTAACAGACAAGTGGAAGGTAATAAATTCAAAACACTACGATTTTGTGGCTGAAGATTGTTTAGTGATTAAAGAAATTTAAAGTCAACAGAACATAATGTCCTACAACATTTCTGGTTCAACTAAATAAATCAGTAACCTAGTCAGACATATGTTTTTTGTTAAAAGAAAAATTATTTGCAGACATGTCCATTCAAAATACTTTTCAAATTAAGTGAAGATACACTGTATACGGTTTACGAAAAGTGTAAAAATGTGTGACCGCATCTTGTAGCCTGCTGTTAAAACATAATCAAAATGCAAATGTCAAGCTGAAATTCTCCAAAACAAAAATTGGAGTATTTTGCCAAGTTTTGAAAAACTGAAAACAGCTGTTTTGTGTTCTTACCAGGATTTTCCACCCTGAGGTCCACAGGACCCATAGGGAAGGTAAAAGGGAGTTGTGAGGGAAAAAGTGGGTCACAATTTTTAGATACAGTTAACAGAAAAAAGATGGAAAATGTGGGAAAAGGATCTGGGTTAAAAGAGACATGGACATGGACAGAAAAAATGGGCACCTGGACTGTTAATGAGGAAAAAGATTGGAATGACGGCAAATGGATGGAAGCTGTGAAGAACAAATGGGGAATGGTAGCAGGGACGAAGGATTGATAGGAACTGCTGAAAAGTTCATCAGTTTGAAGCTAAAAGAAAGGCTAATTTCAAACAAACAGGTTGCAGTCAAGGAAAAGTGATATTTGTCTGATAATTTTCTGAGCAAAAAAACCTGAAAGAGGAGGGATGGGGAGAGTGCAGTCTTGTACATTGTCCGGTAATGCAATTTGTCAGTTTTGCAATAATAGAATGACTTTAATAATATTTTTCAGCTCATCAAGATAACTTGAAGTCAAGCATTCAAACATTTACTGGAATCTCTACGAGAATTGCAGGTTTTGTTTTATTTATTTTCAAGAAGTATTGTTTAAAATGAATGCAGTCAGCATGTTTTCTGTATCAGCAATAGTGGAATCCATGAAATTGTTGGTACACTGACCAACATTTTTTTCTTCTAGCAAAGTCTATACATCATCAAGAGAAAAGATTATAAGAATGAATTAAATGACCATCAGAGGGAAAATGCTTTAATCTTTATAAAATCGTCTTATAGGGCGGACACTCAAACCAGGACACTTGGAAGAAGATTGTCCATTCACAGCGTTTTCTGGAAACAATAGATTCTTCTTCTTTTTTTTTTAAATGGACCAATAACATTCTTCAAATTGAGGGCTATTTCGTGAGAGATCAGGAAAGTTCAAACAGTTTTAAAGTTTTCAACAATTGCATAGTTGAATCTTGAATTTTATTGGTCCGTTTGCAAAATGACTTGAGTATCTTTTGTTTTCAGAAAACATTTTGATTGGACAATCTTCTTCCCATTGTCCCGGTTGGAGTATCCGCACTGTAATTGACTTTTAAACAAAAAGTATGGTTACTGGTGTGGAGAATTTGTATGTGGATATTTGGGCTTAAATTAGATAAGGATATACAATAAAAACATACTGTAATGTGTAGACTTTTGTTACTGACTTTTCAAAAACACGCAAATTCTTAAGTTCAAAAGCCAACTGACATTTGTGTTTTTTGCTCCCATAAATCATCTAAGCAGACCTCTTAGGAAACAAAAGTTTACTTCAGCGGGTTCAAAAGGTCATGGATTGTGATTTGCGATTGGTGGATTTCAATCTGTTTTGTATGTTTCTGTGTTTCAAGTGAGGTTTGTTCCTTGTGATTGAAATTAATTATGATTGACAACAGGGAAAAACACATTTGTGAAGGCAGCTTTTGAGCTTAAGAGTTTGCATGTTTTTGAAAAGCGCAGTAATAATATTGTTGTTGTTGTCGATAGCATCTCTTGACAAAGGGAAAAACTTAAGAGAACATCTTCAAGCATGCAAATCCTTACTACACTGCAAGAGAGAAGAACTGAAGAAATACTGGATGGATGGACTAGAGTATAATGAAGTGCTTAATCTCCTGGATAGAATGTAAGGAATATTCCAGTATGGTTCATGGTATCATGTGCAGCTTCATCAGGCTACATGAAAAAGTTAACAGCATTTGACAGCAGCATCTAGGTTATGACTTTCAGGAAGGGAAATGGGAAAATATAATATTAGGGGTGCTTACCACGATTTACACAGGCCACCCAACTGGAAATCTTGTTCATAACTCCAATAGAACTACAAAATTCGAGCTTGGTGGGAGAACAACCTGCTATAAAGTCTATCCAAACCAGCCGAACAGACTAAAGAGAGTAGAAAAATGGCACCACCTCAAATTACAGCCCATATTTTCAGAAGTTTCCCTAATGAAATGGCACAAACCATTTGATTTTCCTTCCAGAATTTCTGGTTTTAACATGTAAATGGTAGAAAGTAAC
The DNA here is from genome assembly GCA_942486025.1 of Porites evermanni. Taxonomy (NCBI): domain Eukaryota; kingdom Metazoa; phylum Cnidaria; class Anthozoa; order Scleractinia; family Poritidae; genus Porites; species Porites evermanni. The sequence goes on along the minus strand of CALNXI010004602.1, from coordinate 15,882 downwards.
CAAGGTTAATGTAGCTGGGAATTTGACATTTCATCGTGTCAATAAATTACATGTTTCTATGTACTGAAGTAGCGGGTCGGGGAATTCATATTTCTTATAACCAGGCAAAATCCCTAGCCTTTAAGATCCAGTCAGTTAAATGAGTTCAAACTTCCATCTCCACTCTGAGGTAATTTTGAGATTCAGAGGCTGGAGCTGTAATTTTTCTGTCAAGCTTGTTGTAGTTCTACTGGTTCATTCATGTTGTAGAAACCGCCCTTTAATATGTGCACGAACATTGAAATTTCTGAACTATTTACTATCAATTTTGACTTTTGCTTACTTTTTATATGTTCTTAGAGACCAGGTGAAGAATGTCCCAGAACAAATTGAGAAATACAAGAAAAAGAAATATTACCTCCATGCTACAGAGCTTCTTGTCTCCACAGGTGAACAATGATGCAAGGCTAGCAATTAGATCTTGGTTATTAAATTTCAAATGAAATTAAGATTTGTTTAATAATTTGATTTAGAAATGTAATGAAACTGTATAATTAATTAGTATTTTGTTATTTCATTAAGTGCACAGTAACTGTAATATTACTGTTTGTGAATTTTCTTTACAAGAAGCAATTTTTAAATTTGTTCCTCTTCCCAGAGAGTGACATTGATTGATAAAAAAATTAATCAACAAATCAATTACTTATATAGCCTTTAAAATAATTATGATCACTTTGAGATTTTAAAGTAATTTGATGTGAGCCCACATTAAATACCAAATAATGATAATTATTATTTTAAATACATGATCAAATAAAACAATAACTATATTGTGATATATTACATCTACTTGTTATAATTAAAAGTGTGAGCTTTATTTTCTTGCAGTGTCACTACTTGAAG
>CALNXI010004602.1:0-10000 GCA_942486025.1 Porites evermanni | reverse complement strand
TGGGTGATTTTTGAAGAGTATTCAGACATTGTTGAAAATGACATTCTTACAAAGCAAAGATTTCTAGACGTCTCCAGATTTTTGTACTCCAGGGGTTTGGCAGGTATGCATCTAACTAGTGTATGGAAGGTCATGGGTTCAATTCCCATCTGGAACTCAGACTTTAGGGGTGTGGGGGGGGGGGGGGTCTTCTCCCCAAAAAAAAAAAAAAAGGGAAAACCCCCCCAGAGAAAAAAAGAAAACCACAAAAAAACCAAAACCACAAAGGGTCCGGAGCCCGGAGGTAAAACCAAGCCACAATTATTAATGGATGGGGCCTCTCCAAAAGACACCACCCCGCTTATCAACAATTGCCCTCTTAAAAGAGAAAAGTTTTTCGGGGGGTCGAGGTTTTTTGACCCCAGGGTGTTGGGCGGGTAGGATTTAAGCAGTGGTTGGGAGGGTGTGGGGTCAATTCCCCTTTGGGACCTAGACTTTAGGGGTGTGGGGGGGGGGGGGTCTTCTCTCCACAAAAAAGTAACAAGAGTAAAACCCCTCAGAGCAGAAAAGAGAACCAGCTACAAACTCAAACCACATAGGTTGCTGAGGCCAGGAGTTAAACTCAGGCCATATTGATGATAGGATGGAGCTCTCTCAAATGCACCATCCCTGCTTATCAACAAACAACTCTTGCCAGGTTAATTTTAAGGTTACAGGACTTTGTAAATCTTGCCCTTGGATTCATTTGCCTTTGATTATTAGTATTTGAATTACCAATTTTGTTTTTATAATAATTATAAACCCAGTCGGGTTGAACAAATTTGTGATTAATACTCTTAAAAGAATCATTTTGATAATAAAACAGGATATTTGATACAATATAATACTAATACTAATACTAATATTGGTAGGCAATAAAGAAACGAATGAAGATAGAGATGTCATTGATAATACACAGAGCAACTACTCTCGTCTCCAAAAGGTAAATATAGTTACTTATAAATAACTTAGTTAAGTACTAGAATTATGTTAAAGCAAGAAACCCAAAAGTGTGACCTCCTTTAACTAACTCACATTCTTTCATGCAGACATTAACCAATCAGAAATCGAGGACAGTTTCCAGCTGGTTTCTGATTGGATTAAATCTTGCAAAAGAATGTGAATAAATCAAAAGTGGTCAGAATTTTAAGCTCCTTGCTGTAAGTTCCCTCTGGAATAGGAAGTTTGATCTTTGTTGGGCCACATTATTACTTATGATTGAAAATAAGTTTAATTGTGATGGATATTATCATGAGGCCCATGATAATTTTTTTACAACATTGAAAACTAGTTTCCTCATTCTTCTATTTTTCTTATTTTTTAGAATTGGGCAGCCTGGAGAAATCATTCTTCAGCAGGTAATTACAATGTTAATAGCAAATTAATCAAGCAAAGACTTCATAGGGATAACTGCAAGTACTGTCTTTCTAGTAGTTTGCATTATGGCCCTGAAATATAGACAGAAACAGATAACTTCGCAAGTGAAAATTCCAGCTGGCCAGGGGTAAACCAGTTGGCTATTTAGAAGTGTGGCCAAGGAGTTTAACTCAGGACCTAACTGAGACCATATTATACTGCTGGCAGCTAGTGAGGGTGGGACCTGAACTTTGAGCCTCCGTATTGCAAGTCCAGCGCTCTAACCACTCATCCATGTTTCCTCTGAAAAATATGCCTAAAAAACAATTTAAGACACAAAGATTCCTTTAAGCCCCCACCCCCTCCCTCCCACAAAAACAAGTTAAGATTATTAATATTAAAATAATGCTCATCACCCTTCTAGAATACATGGTAAAATTTCTGGAACTGTATAGCTCTGCCTTTTCTTGTTATTTGTTATACATTTTTATTCTTTTTTTAGAACCAGCCTCATTATCTGTTTGAGCTGCTAGAAGTGGTGTTTGACTTATTTAGGGGTGTGGCCCATGCTCATGAGACTGTGCTTTCAGCCATCAACAGAATCATTGTAAGTACTTACAGATGTACGTTGTACCGGGTACTTTACAGAAGGTTCATCCTTTACTATTAGTATGCACGTTTTGACAGAGGAGGTCACCTTTAATTTAATTTAATTCGTTTCTCATGGCAAATCAAAATCGTGACACAAAATGAAACAGGTCGGCATCACACTGGCATCAACCATAGCCACTCCGCACCAACCCCAGAAAGGCTGAACATACCACCGGGTAGCCTGCGTGGCAGGCATTCGAAAGGGAAGGGGAAGGGAATTAGGGCGCGAGACCTTTCTCCCTCGTGTGCCCCCGCGCGCACTCGAGCGCCCAAATTCCCCCTTTCCCTTCCCCTTTTAACGTCTGCCACGCAGACGCAGGCTAACCACTGGGCCCCTCTACTTTTTTTGCAGATGGTCAGCGCCGAGGCAGTGCGTTCTCCTCAGTCATTTTTAGACCCTTGTTGTAATGTGTGGTTTGCCGGTCTGAAATTAGGTATACTTCAGGCAGCAGTTGTTAAAATGCTGGATAGCGCTATCCAACGTTTGAACAACCGGGACCAGAACTGTTTGGGTCTGAAAAAGTGTTTTGGGCTTGGTTTTCAGGAAGCAAGCTGTACACCCCACCCATATTTACATGGAATACCCCCGCCCCCCTCCACCTCTATGCTCAGTTATGTTGGCAGCTCAGGGGCACAAGGGCATAAGCGCTATTTGTCGTAGGTTTGATTCCCCTTTGGGCACTCAAATGTTCATGACATTACAAATGTGAAAACTTTCTCATTGGAATGCTTCTTACTCTCTCTTACTCTGGGTTTTCTCTTGATGTTCCAGAAGGCACCTGGCACTCAGGTGGATTTAGGGGACACAGACATTTACACAATAGATGTTGTTTGGTCTGAGATCCAGTTTGCCGTAAGTTGAAATCTTAGCAATCATAGCTCAAACCATCACTGAACCTCTCACAGTCTAGGATTAGAACCAAAGTAATAAGGCCCACAGACACGACCAATTTCCAAATGGCCCCTGGAAACTAGCAGAGATGGTATGGCGGTTTGTCGCCTGGAAACTTCGCAATAGTTACCATGAGCATATCTTGGCAAACAAGTGTTAATGATAAATGTGCACAACGTTAAACACATCAAGCTGGCAGATAAGAATGATGTACAGTAGAACCCCGGTAAATCGAACTCTGAAGGGAAAATATGAAAAACAGTTCGAGTTAGCGGGGGTTCCAGTTATCGGGATTGATTTAATATGGCGTTCACTACTTTAACAACTGATAATTACTGATTAAACAGCACTTCAGTGTGTATGGTACAGTGCAAATTTGCTTATTTCATCGAAAATGCATTTTTATGATAAAATGCGATCTGATCGTTGCTGTAGGGTTAGTTTTAGTGGTTTTACCGATTACACAACAAGAAGAGCTAATGGGATGGTTCTTAGAGGGCCACAAGTTTATCAGTTTTTTCATAACTGTCACGTGTTTACCCTCTTTAAATAAAGGCGTTACCTTACCTTACCTTAAACCACTAGATTCTTATTAGCGAGTGTTTACTGTAGTCAAATCTGTGTTGCACTGTACCTAATGTTAAGGATAATCGGTATTGCCCCACCAAAACAGCTTGTGTAACAGTATTACTGTTTATTACAGATTCAAGTGTTACTAGGTGACTACCTGGATGTTCAAAACACTGCAACTCAACAAGGGCCAGTGACGTTTTCTGAGTCCTCAAGGTAACCAGGCCGTTTCTTCATTGCATTTCGCTATATTATATACGACTATGCACAGAATTTCACATTTTTGTGATAAATCAAAGAGCTTTACAGACCCCAAATATCTGTAGATCTTGATTGTCACAGATATTAGAAAGATTTCAATCTTTCCAACAAACCTCACGCTGAAAACAGATGTCCATCCAGTCATCCCCACTAATGGAACATCCGTTGTTTGCTGGAAATCTGGCGATCGAGGATATTTATTCGCTCTTGGCAATTTGGTCTTTGTATTTTTATCAGCAAGACATCTTATAAGTGGAGTAATATAAATTTTTCTTTTTTCGTTGTTGCTGTTTTTGTTTAGTGATGTGGCAGAATTCTTTACACTCAGGAGGCGAGGGCTATTAAAATCAGATGAGCGGGTAAGATTCCTGGTTTTCACTTTTTTTTTTATCGAAAGGCACTAGAGTTTGAATATCTCAGACCTCCGTCTGCTTATCTCAAGGATTAAATCAGCATTTCACAGGTTCAATTCCGGACCTTATTTCTTCAGTCTAATGTCTGTTAGATTTTCATTTAAGAGTCTTCTGTTATTCTCAGAACTTAGTATTGAATTTCAAGGCAATCTGTAAATGAGTAGTGGCATTTCAGGTATGTTAATAATACTGATGTCCAAGATTCTTCCAGGTTTTTCCACAGGTTTTTTTGCTGTTGAATCACCATAGCCTTTTCGGAAAGTACCTACTGGCTACATGAATTTTATGATAACTGTCGAACCTTTTACCATTTGGTTACTAGTCCATGTGCTCTACCAATAAGCTATAGGAGCCTCGTGGAAGCTAAGGCCATTAAGTCAGGCTCACGTGAAATACAATGTCAACCCATGGAATGTCAACCCATATGTACATTGATGATACAAGCGTGATGGTGAATTTGTTTGTCCTCGTAACCGGCTTCTAGTGATTTCTTGCCACTTTTTATTTTTAGACTCCGTTGTATCGGTTTGAAGGTTCTTCTTCTGCTATAAGCATGAACACGTACATCAGAGAAAGACGGCAGGAATGCATGGCTGGAACAGCGGTATGTTAAAATCAAGGGTCCAGTCTGCATTGTGGCTTAAATCCAAGGATAACCTTTCATATTTATTTTTTTAGAATGAGGACGATGATGACACGTATGGGGAGCCACTACACAACACTAAACCACAGCTATTGTGTAAACCAAACCCCAGAAATATTACAGGTATAAAGCATTAGATTTTGAGTATCCCACTCCTAGACACCACCGTATATTCTTGACCTGGCCCCAGATGTTTAAAAGGTAAATGACGCTATCCTGTTGATCAGTGCATAACACAATTAGTTTCCCTAATGCTTATCCACCGGATAGTGATTTATCCGGTGGATAGCTCCACCCAACGTTTGAACAACTGGGCCCTGGAAGTTGTGGTCTCGACCCAGAATAAAGTTCCCGCGTTCTCTTAAACAAAGACACCAACTTGAGGCTTGCGGTGACAAAATGCAATACCCGAGAATTTACCTCGTTTCATTGTGCTTGCTCACTGGGGCGGAATGGGGAGAGGCTCTTAACCCCTTAAGCCTCAGTATCCACATACAAATTCTCCAAACTGATCTCCATACATTTCCCTACAGAATCAGTTGAGAGAATTTGTTCAAAGATCAAAGCATTTTCCCTTAGCTGATCGTTTTATTTATTCTCATAAACGTTTCTTTTAATTATGTACTGATATTGTTGGGAGATAATTGATGTTGGTCACTCTTCGGACTTAAATGGTTAAACCATAATTTTACAGCCTCGGTTCAGACCAGAAACTTGTTCCAAAACTGACCTGTTGGTTAATGAACAGGGAGGCTTTTTTTAAAGAAAAATATGTCAAGACTTCTATTTCACAGTGTTATTCTTAAATTGGCTTGACAGGATAATTTGTTCTTGCAAGAAAAGTCCATGAATTGCTGCGACCATATTTCACTGGTGGGCTGGCAACATTTGTAAATACACGGGCATTTGACGTGGAAAACATGCTAGTCGAGGTATCACTAATGTACTTTTACATTTATATAGTTGTGTTCATCCCTCTGATGACCTTTGTTGGTGAAATTGAAGCAGCCATTAAAATGCAAGGAGAGTAAGTGTGTGTTTGTTTTATTTATTTATTTATTTATTTTTTACACATTTAAGTGAAATATGGCATTCCTCTTCCCTGTCGACATGATTTAGTCAATTTTCTTTTTTAACAGCTCATAAGGTTGTATTTTCCTTTGCAGAATGAGATGCACCTTGTATGGCTTTATTACCGATTATGTGAAAGATATTTTTGTGGAAGAAATCTTGTTTGATATTCGAGAAAAACTGAGTGAGGTTACTCAAGGTACAGCGTAATTTGTAGATTATTTTCAAAGACATGACTTTGTTGCAATAGTTCCCTTTATGGAAGGAATCTTGTTTGGTATTCGCGAAAAACTGAGGGACGTTACCCAAGGTACATAGGGGATAATTGTCAAAGACAAGATTTTTTTGTAGTTTCTTTTGTGCCAGGCGTGTTTGGTTTTCCTCAGCAAACTTCAGCCCTTCCTTCAGCCTGGAGGGAAAAGTTGAGTTTTAATAGCGCTACTTTTTCTTCACTTTCTTCAGATCGAGACACGTTTAGAAGAACCACTGATACTAACAGTCTGAAGGTCCTGGGAGCGAGTAGACCCCTACTGCAGGTATCCTTCGGGGTGTTTATCCTTTTGCAGAAGTGAAAATAATTATATGTTATTTACGTTTTTGTAACTATTTTTTGCGGAACATCATGTCGTAGGGTATTTGGTAATTAGGCAGAAATACGACGTTATAATATTAGCTCCATTGCTACGAGAAAAATCCAAAACGTCACTTACGAAAGAAGTCCAAAATTAAGGCTAGGTTTAAACTATAGCGGATACCTTCTGCGCCGGCACGAAAATCATACAGGATAGGGCCTCTGTTCACAGATAAGAACGATGTCATTGTTCTTATGTGTGAATTTCGGCGCGATTTCTATAACGGTGCGAAGTTGCGCCGCGCCGATCGAGCGTCACATATCGGATTGGTTCTTTGCCACACTTTGATGCAGTGTGAACAGGTATTCAGACCGTACCGGAAGTGAATAAGTAGAAAAGTGGACTGGAAACCACTTAGACGGAAGTAAATATCTAGGAGTAAGGACTGGGATTTAGAGAACCAGACCCTCTTGGTCAACCGCTCTGGTGTTTAAACGACTTGTTTCAGTTCTGTGCTGTTGCTGTTTATAACATACCGAATAGCTTTTCATGTTGGCACCAAAAGCTATTCGTTATTGTGTAAACACAGCCTAAGCACGAATTTCCTTACGTGTTAAATAAGCGCGACTCAACCAAGTCTCATTCGTAGAAACTCGTACATTTGGTACAATTCTTGTCTTGTCTTAAGAGGGGTCTGATATTTCGTCGTGTGAATGGCACTATTATTGTTGTTTTCTGTATTGTTTTTTTTAGTCGAGTGTCATTTTATTTCTTCAGAGCACAGCAACAGTGGAACAGTTAATACAGGATCTCAGGAATCTCATGCACAGTTTACCCAATTATGCACCCCAGTTCCTTGAAATGGTTTGCAAGATGCTCTCTATCTTCAAAGAGAGTTGTTATGATGCATACAAAGGTTATTGCCACTTACTGTCCCATAGTTTACTTGTCCAGTGATGTGACAAGCTACCTCAATATCCGTGAATGAGATGTATTTCTCGTTAAAAACAGTAGGCCACTTCCGAGTTCAAAAAACCCTCACTTTCAAAATGAGGCCAAGTGCGCAGCCTTTCTTGTAAAAATGAATTTTATTTGCATGAAAATGAAAAATCAGTTCCATATCAAAGGCTGAGCACTAAACCTCGTTTTCATACAGAGGGCCGGGGGAACTCGGAAATGGCATATTCTCACTATCAGTTAACTTACCGGTTGAAAGAGCGCCGGACTGCCGACCGGGGTTCGCGGGCTCAATTGCCGGCCAGACTCACTACCTGCCAGGGTTTCTAAAACAGTGTTAAGATCTTGTGACGTTGAGATGCTGGTCTTTTTTCAGCTTCATCCTTTCTTATCAATAGACCAGTTTCACAATGCCCATAATAAAGATTATTTACCCCCAAAATTTTTCATAAGCTTTGTCTTCAGGATCTCTTGGGAGGTCCACTGTTGTGTCCAGTGGAAATTAGAAACAAAGTTTATGCAGAATTTTGAGGGGAAATAAAGTGTATTGTGAGCAATTTGAAAGTGGTCTTTTGAAAACGGACGTAAGAGAACCTACACTGTTGTTGTGGTCTATCTTGAGAAGTTGATCGTTCTTATGGAGGGGTGGGGGAGGGGCTGTCAATCTTACTCCCCTAGATAATTACCCCCCCCCCCCCCCCTAAATTCTCCAAACTGATCTCCATACATTTCCTCACAGAATCAGTTGAGAAAATTTGTTCAAAGATCAAAGCCTTTTCCCTTAGGTGATCATTTTATTTATTCTCATAAACTTTTCTTTTAATTATTTACTGATGTTGTTAGGAGAATATTGATGTTGGTCACTCTTCGAACTTAATTCTACAGCCTCGGTTCAGACCAGAAACTTAAACTGACCTGTTGGTTAGTGAACAAGGAGGCACTTTTTAAGAAAAAAAATGTCAAGACTTCTATTTCCCAGTGTAATTCTTTCATTGGCTTGACAGAATAATTTGGTCAAGAAAAGTCCATGAGTTGATGCGACCATATTTCACTGGCGGGGCTGGCAACATTTGTAAATACACGGGCATTTGACGTGGAAAACATGCTAGTCGAGGTATCACTAATATACTTTTATATTTATATAGTTGTGTTCATCCCTCTGATGACCTTTGTTGGTGAAATTGAAGCAGCCATTAAAATGCAAGGAGAGTAAGTGTGTGTTTGTTTTATTTATTTGTTTATTATTACTTTTTTATACATCTAAGTGAAATATGGCATTCCTCTTCCCTGTCGAACATGATTTAGTCAATCTTTTTTTAACAGCTCGTAAACTTGTATTTTCCTTTGCAGAATGAGATGCACCTTGTATGGCTTTATTACCGATTATGTGAAAGATATTTTTGTGGAAGAAATCTTGTTTGATATTCGAGAAAAACTGAGTGAGGTTACTCAAGGTACAGTGCAATTTATAGATTAGTTTCAAAGACATGACTTTGTTGCTATAGTTCCCTTTATGGAAGGAATCTTGTTGGATATTCGGGAAAAACTGAGGGACGTTACTCGAGGTACATAGCTACGTTAAGATGACTGTCAAAGGCAAGATTTTTTCTAGTTTCTTTTGTGCCCAGCACGTTCGGTTTTCCTCAGCAAACTTCAGCCCTTCCTTCAGCCTGGAGAAAAAAAAAAAGTTTTAATAGTGCTGCTTTTTCTTCACTTTCTTCAGATCGAGACACGTTTAGAAGAACCACTGATGCCAACAGTCTGAAGGTCCTGGGAGCGAATAGACCCCTATTGCAGGTATCCTTCGCAGTGTTTATCCTTTTACAAAAGCAGAAATAATTAGATGTTATTTACGTTACTGTAACTATTTTTTGCGGAACATAATATCGTAGGGGATTTGGTGATTGGGCAGAAATACGACGTTATAATATTAGCTCCATTGCTACGAGAAAAAACCAAAACGTCACTTACGAAAGAAGTCCAAAATTAAGGCTAGGTTTAAACTATAGCGGATACGTTCTGCGCCGGCACGAAAATCATACAGGATAGGGCCTCTGTTCAAAGATAAGAACGATGTCATTGTTCTTATGTGTGAATTTCGGCGCGATTTCTATAACGGTGCGAAGTTGCGCCGCGCCGATCGAGCGTCACATATCGGACAGGTTCTTTGCCACACTTTGATGTAGTGTGAACAGGTATTCAGACCGTACCGGAAGTGAATAAGTAGAAAAGTGGACTGGAAACCACTGAGACGGAAGTAAATATTTAGGAGTAAGGACTGGGATTTAGAGAACCAGACCCTCTTGGTCAACCGCTCTGGTGTGCGAACGACTTGTTTCAGTTCTGTGCTGTTGCTGTTTATAACATACCGAATAGCTTTTCATGTCGGCACCAAAAGCTACTCGGTATTGTGTAAACACAGCCTAAGCACGAATTTCCTTACGTGATAAATAAGCGCGACTTAGCCAAGTCTCATTCGTAGAAACTCGTACATTTGGTACAATTCTTGTCTTGTCTTAAGAGGGGTCTGATATTTCGTCGTGTGAATGGCACTATTATTGTTGTTTTCTGTATTGTTTTTTTTAGTCGAGTGTCA
>CALNXI010004601.1:23087-24136 GCA_942486025.1 Porites evermanni | reverse complement strand
ATTCTTTAAATTATTCTGGTACGATACTTTTGTCCACTGAGAATTAAATTGGTCAATTCTGGTGGATTCCGTCTTACGGTTAATACATGAGATTTACAATCCTTTAGTTAGATGTTAAGCCACCACTCCGGCGCGCGGTCGCTTACGGACGGAGAGCCCACAGAAAACCTGCACGACCGGGCGCTTTTCAAATTTCTGAACAAGTCGCTCGCACTGGTAGACGTAAATTGTATGCAGCGGAATCCCGATTTTTTAATGAGAACCTGCTGATTGTGCAAGAAACTAGTGTCCGTTGTCCGTAATAACGAAGAGTCCGCATATTAAGTGGGGTTATACTGTAAATACAGGCTGTTGACATGACTTCTGAGGACTTCTTGGTTCTATAATACAACACCATGGTAAGAAGTGTGTGATCCGATGCCACCTTTGATTTTTCGAACTCTCCATTTTTCGAACCAAAACCTACATATCTAAGACCCTCCGTTGAGAACGGCTTATGGGCATACCTTTAGCTTTGGACTAAATCCACGCTGTCTTCAGTCAAGCACGAGTTTAGGTTACTCTTAACTCAAAATATGATCCAGAATATAACGCAGTGAAATCCCATACTAAAAGAATTAAAGAGTTTGGTGGCGTCGCAAAGAATTCGAACTTTTCTGCAACTGGATACATTTTGTGATCTGACACTGTTTTTTCGCGTGATATGCCAAAAGGGTGTATTATCCGCCCTTTATACGACGGGCACGTCCCTGCTTGTCGCGCCGCGTGCAGATGCATGAGGTCTATGAGAAAAAATATATATTTCAAACACTCAACATTGATGAGAAAGAAATGCTTGTTATGTAAAAAATAACGTATACGACATAACACCCAAGCAAGATGAAATTTCAGTGACTTTTTTTTTTTTCATGTAGTACACACTCTGCCGCACTTTGTACCACACCCACCGAGAAACTCGATATCATATCAAGCGATATCACGTCCGCACCAAAGAGTCCAACAGAATAACGTCTTATGTCTTTCTAGGCAGCTAAAATATAGTCAAAGAT
>CALNXI010004601.1:13087-18087 GCA_942486025.1 Porites evermanni | reverse complement strand
CCTCTGGGCCAAACGCGCCAGCACCATTACATGTCAGTTTGATGAGTGTGAATTACTTGTGTCGCCCCGGGCAGTTAAGGTTCATACTATCCTGGATAGCTTTTCGTGTCTGCACGAAAGGCTATCCAGTATACTGTTAACATACTGCCTGAGTTCGTTTCCCCATTAAATCATATAGAGCTGGATATTTGAAAACGTTGAGTAGCTGCCAAAATATACTTCTTCAGTCAGGCAATGTTTTACGTTTAATGACATCAGCCATAAATGAGAGACGCTAAGAGTGTAATCATTTTTTATTTGTTTGTTTATCTTGGCCTCTTTCTTTCTCCTCGCTTTCTTTATTTTGCAGTCACTTCTTGTAGTCCTTTCTTGGGGAGTGTGATTTTCGGGCTCCTCGGGATGCAAGAAACCAGTCTTTTGGCCTCGTTTTAGTCTATGAATGGCTGCAATTTTCGGCGGTTCGTTTTCAAAACTCCAAACTGGCTATATATTACCTAGAGAGAATGAACTTAATTAGTTTATCTATTTATTGTTTTCCACATATTTCAAACACTGCCAAACACAAACAAAAAGGAAAAGAAAACTTTAACTGTGATAAATCTGAACTCTACGTTTTCATATCTATCAATAGTCACTGACAGCCATTGATCAATCGATCTTTGATAACAAAATCTTTTCTTTTTCAGTCCCTTTTCGTGATGCACAACTTGTAAGGGCGTGGGACCAAGATTCCCCGTGGAACGGGTTCCACTGGTGCTTCCAAATCCGGAGGCGGAGATCCAGGTGAGAGCTTAAACGAAAACCTCTGCAGAACGTTGGAAATAAACAGAAAAATTTCCATTTTAGCCATCACTTGGCCTACACAGACTCGCTGGCCAGCTCCAAAGGGAAGAAAGCTGAAAGTGGATGGGCAAATAAAACTTCCATCCTCGTCAAGAAATCGCGTAGGATCAAATGTTTCAGGATCTCGCCAATGGTTCTGGTTGTAATGAATGGCTCTTAGATCGAAAATGACTGCAGAATTTTGGGGAATCTCGTACTTTCCAATGGTGGTATCGCTCAATACTTTATGAGGAGCTGTTGCATTTATGATAGAGCTGTGACGCAAAATCTCATTGATGGTCGCTTCCAAATAAGGTAAATTGCTCCTATCTTCATAACGAGGCTTGGTTTCTCGGCCGATGACGTTTTCAATCTCCTGATGTACTTTTGCTTGGACTTCTGGAAACACTGCCATATAAAGAAACGACCAAATTAGAAAACTAGCACTTGTATCTGTGCCAGCAGTCGCAAGATCCACGATGGTGTTTATCAAATAATCTTCATCCAAGATTCCTTTATTTTTGCTGTCCTCCAGTTCAGCGTCGTTATGTGCTTTCAACAATGCATCGGTGATGTCCCGTATGGTCCCTTCCTTGTAAGTTTGCTTTCTTTCTCGGAATTTTGATGAAATCAGTTTTTCTCTAAGGTCAATCGAATGTTTTATTCGTTTATGAATATCCAGAGCTAGAAACTTCATGAAAGGGAATAAATCTAGATGGGCAGTACTGCCCGCTAGATAAGCGGCCTCGTCCATCATTTCAAGAATTTCATCCACATACGGGCTTCCTTCGGGAAAGCGAGCCTCGAAAAGACACGACCAAATAATATTCATGACTGCCAAAGTAATGGGCCTCGCTGGATCGGTGGGAACACCACCTGATTTGCTGAGTTGATGACATAATTCATCAACTTCATGATGAACTTTTTGTTCCAAGTTTTCGATGCCATTTCCAAACATTCGCAGAGCTGAATGTACGACCTTGCGCAACAGCCTCCACCGTGCCCCATAGTCCCCGAATAAAATGGCTTCCTTCTCTTTGAACAATGCGTGAATAACGTAAGAAAATGATCGTCCAGCAAAAATATGACCTTTCCGAACCAAAGCCTCCCGTGCCAAATCAATATTGGTGACGACAAAAACCTTGTGGCCCATGATGTTCATCAAGTATATATCACCGTACTTCTTGGCCAGATCTCCCATGGTCATGTGATTGAAAGTGCGTATGTCCAATAAGTTGCCAAGGAGAGGTAATTGTCGTGGCCCTGGGGGAACTAACTTTGACGTCCGTGACCAGCGACGCGCCAGAAAAAAATAGAGAATGAAGGACAAGGGGACAAGAAAAAGAACTGCTTCCCAAAACATCACGGCGACTGATTGTTCCCTGAAATTAAACGGATGGTGTTAAATCTTTGCCGTAAATCAGTTAGGAACTACACAGGAAGCAAAAACAAAAAACATTCATTTTCTTTACAATCATTCCCTAAGATTACGAAATTAGTATTATAAGTAGCAGCCCCAGGGAATCGAACCCTTAAGACAGTGCATTTACAGCAGTTACAAGGGATGCAAAGTTCTAAACAAGGTATGTAAAAGGGGTATCATTTATCAATAGAAGGTGTACGAAAGGGGTACCATTTTCGTGAAAAATGGTATATAAAAGGACAAAAAGTTGGACCTCTGGGCCGAACTTCCCCGTATTAACATTTGCTGAGTACTCCCCGGGGTGGTAGTGGTAAAGGAGGAAAAAAACACTAAAAATTTGATGGTGGTGGTGGTAATGGAGGGAAAACAATAAAAATGTGGCGGTGGTGGTGGTGGAGAAGGGAACACAATAGAAATGTTGTGGTGGTGACGGGATGAAAATCAATAGAAATGGGGTAGTAATGGTGATGGAGGGAAACAATGGAAAAGTGGTGGTGGTGATGATGAAGGGAAAACAATACAAACTGTAGAGGTGGTGATAAGGGATTAAAATCAATAGAAATGTGGTGGTGGTGGTGGTAATGGAGGGAAACAATAGAAATGCGGTGGTGGTTGTGCTGGAGGGAAAACAATAGAAATGAGGTGGTGATGGAAAAGAGCAGACATGTTTTGGTGGTAGTAATAGAGGGAAGCAATGAAAAAGAATTAAGGAGACTCAGTGCAAAAAAAATAATTTTGTTTGGTGCTACTAAGAGCTAGTTTGGCTTCGAACTCTGGCAGAGATCAGTGAACGGGAACTGGAACTGGAACAATTTGGCGGACAATAAAAGAGGCAGTAAATAGAGATTGTACTGAACTATAGGTAATCATTGATCACGGGTCCGTGTTCGTGACTGATACGGAAAAATTACGGAAACGA
This sequence comes from Porites evermanni, assembly GCA_942486025.1. Lineage (NCBI taxonomy): Eukaryota > Metazoa > Cnidaria > Anthozoa > Scleractinia > Poritidae > Porites > Porites evermanni. Next base: position 14,923 of record CALNXI010004601.1, on the reverse strand, counting down.
AATCGAGTCGAAAGGAGTCCAGTTTTCCGGCCGAGGTGCCCCCCTGATAAAATTAATAGGGGCGGCTAATTTGCAGTCGCCCGTGATAGATCGAAAGTTTCTGCCTCAGTGCCACAGGGACAGCAGATTAGGATGCGTTCTGACGAACGCGATTACGTCACGAAGTAATAATTTTAACTCACAGGCGAGTTAGCGCTTACTCCTTAGACAACATGAATCAACCAATGACATTCATCGACGTAGAAATAACTAGAAAACCTATCCAACGGTTTAAACTATCGAAAAATGGCCTTAAGTTTATTTGTTATCAAATAGGATTCAGTTATCCCTCAAAAAAGGGTTTAACAGTTAAGTTTATTGACAGACACACCTTTGAATTTGGACCGATTACATGCAGCAAAGCTGTTGTCTTCATTCGATGTCAATCAGTTTCCTCAATATTCAAAATATGATCGAGGTCGAGAAAATCACGCAGTGAAGTCCCTCCTTTAAAGTATTTTGAGCTTAGTGGCGTCGCAAATGCATGATACAAACTTTTCTGTAACTGGATACATTTTGTCATCTGACATCTTGGTATTTCGCGTGATATGCAACGTCCCCACTTGCCGGCGCCGCGAGCAGACGGAAGTTATAAGGAAACAATTTAACGCCTTGCTACATTGATGAGAAAGAAATTCTCCTTAAACAAATATTCAACATTATACTACTACATGAGAAATTTCTACAATTTGATTGGCTTAGAGCAGTGGTATTTCAGCTTAATTTGAAATACCGCATGTAGAAATTACAAACCTTTTGTGGGTAGTAGTATAAACAAATGATAGCATGATTTGTACGTGATATTTGGTATAAGTACCACTCGTGATATTTCAAAATTGTCTCAAATCTCACTCGCCTAACGGCTCGTGAAATTACGTATAACAATTTTGAAATATCATTCGTGGTATTCATGCAAAATATCACTACAAATAATGCTATTATCTATACAAACATGAAAGTAAGATTAAATTCCTGCTTTGAAATTTTCTGTACACTCCTGCAGTACTTTGACTTTTCTCTTCCTTACCCCACCAAGTCATGCATCATCAACCCTGCTGTACAGAAAATTCTTTACTGCGAACCGTTTATAACTGAATATCTTTTCGATGAAACTCTAACGGAAACAGCGACTGACCTTTGAAAAGTGCTGTCTAACATTCAGTCCACTTGGCTGAGTCGCGTACAAAGTAAAATCCCGGATTCCATTCTCGTGTTTCAGGAACAATACTTAAAAGGTAAATTTAGTGTGAGACCCTCGTGACATATGATCGTGAGATTTCTTTGGATGAACTTGTTTAAGCTATAGTTAAGAAATAAAGCAACGCTTTTTCATTAAAAACGTCTTCTTAGTCTTTATATCGATAAAACAAATGTCTGTGACGTTTTTTTTCCTAAGAGCCCGCTTAAGGTAATTCCCTTGAAATTGTTCTACTATCAAACTTTTTTTGAAACTTGGCATAATCAATATTCATGATATGAACATTAAAAAAAAGTAATAAAAAGATGGGGTCACCGCGCTTGTTTACGCGTCAGCAGGCTCTTAAATTGGGGTATTTTTACTGGTAGCGCGTTAAAAATTCGAATCCCCTTCTTACAGAATTAAGTCTTTGTTACTTGAAACACACAAAATTTTATCTTGAACATAAAGCTTCTTTTATTCAAATAAGCAGTATTGCTTCATTTAAATCGTTTTTGATTGCCTGGTTGTGAGGATATTGCACTTTTTCGGACAGTTCCGTGGTTAGCTTGAAGTCCTCGCCTTGACCCAACTACACCAAATACGAAACTATTTTCCAC
>CALNXI010004600.1:6937-24173 GCA_942486025.1 Porites evermanni | reverse complement strand
GTCTCGCGGGGACCTCAGAGCGCTTAGCGGGGCTTTGACTGAGATTTCGGCGGGCGTTTCAAAGATCGGATCACTTTCGCGGGTTGTTTGAAGACTTCTTTGCGGGCACATGTGGACATTAAACTCCCTTAATTGTTCTTACAAAAACTTTAAATCTCTTACTGCTCTTTTAAGGTACTCTGGGTACTGACAAGTCGGAATGCAAACATTACTGGACGATAAATGACCCCACTCGACGAAGAAGCTATAGTGCAGCAGGATATTACAAAAACGACTACTATCTAGTTGAGGGATGGTACAGATTTACATTAGGGATGCAAATGTCCACAAGTTGTAATCAGGGTTCCGGCCATTGTGATGTCTCATATGCGGGATGGTTATATCAAGGCCATCCGTCAGTTAATGACGGGGTGGTATCTCGGACAGTCTATTTCGGCTATTCCGGCAACTGTTACCAGTATAGCACGACCATAAAAGTACGCAACTGTGGATCTTTCTATGTCTACAAATTAACACGCACACCAAATGACCACTGTCGCTATTGTACCTATAATTAACAAAGTAAACTGATGTAAACAACAAGAACAGACCTAATTCTGATTCTCTTTGATTAATACTGTAGCTGTAATAGAATACCACTTCATGTCAACTCCAAGGGTGGAAACAGGAATTTTGGCAGCTAGTAATGGTGGTATATTTAACTAGGATAAGCTATTGTAGCTTTTTTGTTACATCTCGAGGTAAATAAAAGATTTAATCGCTTTTGAACGGAAAGTCTGAAATTGTCTATAGATTATTCAATTTCCCATTATATTGATGCTCTCTTGCAGACGTATACGGCATGGAACCCAGATTTATAGTAAATATACATACATGTATTTTTCTCACTTTGTATAGTTCCCAAAACGAACCTCTGGAGCCAGGCCGTACGTAATCTGCTGCGCGCGTTAAGTGTTCCAATGACCTTTCTTTGCAATTTTCACACATAAAAAAGAAAAGTTAGATGGATGCAACGTGGCCGAGTACGTGCCGAGTAGTTAGAGCGCTGAACTTGCAACTTAGAGGCCCCCAGTTCCTCATGTCCCGCCCCGAAAGCTTGCTGGATTTGATCTCGGCGGTGCCACTGTTCAAATCCTTGGCTATGCTCGATAGCTAGCCAGCTGGTTGGCCTCCGGCCAAATGGGGTTTTTGACCTTGTTAAGTTTGATATAAATTACTTGTTTCAGGCTTTTGCTCGGCCCCATTAGCATCAGTGCTATTGCTTCAAAGAATAAATAAAGGATTGTTATTTATGCCCCCCTGCTTGCTTGCCAATAAAGCTATGCATTGAACAATGTGCATTGCTCAGTAGGGGTGAGCTCGGTTTGCTGGCGCTTTCAATGCAATCACAAGAAATACTACTAAACAGGCTGAACAAAACTGTAAGTGAAGCCTTTGGAATGATTTTTAATTTTGGGCCGCACATTCTTGCGATCTAAGCACCAACTAAAGGAATAACCTGAGACAAGCACACGTGGTTTCTTGGTCACCAGCCGCCAAGTGACTGGGACAACAGGATTTTGATGGCTATTGGCCATTTCGGAGTTGCGTAGGAAACTGGGGCGAGTTTCAAATTCAAACTAATCGATAAACTGACACCACCATATTAAAGGTCATGTTGAGATTGGTTTTTTGAACAAGTTTGGTGCTCTAAAGTTGAACAGGGATCAAGTTATGACTCTTGAAGCATGGTTAAAGATCCATACAGACCTCTGTAATTTTCTGACAGCGTCGCCTAAAACCATATAAACTCTTAATTTTTTTTCACGATTTCTGCGATATTCCTAAAAATGGGCAAACACAGTGATTTTCAAATTAGTTCCTTCCAAGTAGTAGATGCATGACGGATTTTACAGTTTAAAAGAAAAACTGAAATATTTTAAGGAATTTATTTGGTTTTGGAGGACGCTGTCACAAAATTATAGAAGTTTGTATGCATCCTTAACCATGTTTCAGTGGTCATAACTTGATCCCTGGCTAATTAACAGCGCTAAAAAGAAATACCATTTAATACAAACTTAGGGGGGAGGGGCGTTTAATAGATAAGAGGCGTTTATTTGAGAGTGGGCATTTAATTGATTAATTATTAGATCATTTACGGTAAACATAGCCTACTTAACTGATCGTTGAAACGTCTACCTCCCTTCACCGTCCTTCTGAAATGGGCAAAGGAATTCTTGCCGTGTATTCTTCAGGGAAGAAAGATGTTTGCCCTGCACCGAAGCTGTAATGAAAGAGGCCTGTCATGATATGCTCAGATGCTTAAATATCTACAAGTGTAAGTCCCGGATGACCCATTCGGGATAATTAAACGCATTAAAACCTATCTACAATTAATTTCGCTTAAAAAAAACGATTTAGCCAAAGCACTATTCACAGTTCATTTCAATTAAAGAAATCATTTCAATTAAAATTATTATTATTAGTATTATTATTATTACTATTATTATTATTGTTATTATTATCATTATTATCATTATTATTATCACAAACTAATGAAATCTGAGAACTTCTAGTCCAACGAACACCTGAACAGGCCAGACCAAGGTGTCTCTCTCGCTCCGTAGCTAGGGACAAATAGGAAAGGAACCTGGGAACGAGGTTGTAGTCCCTCCTTACAAAACGATGTGAGGAACAGTAGAACGTCGCTCAACCTTGAATGTAGATTTTTGCGTGCGTATGCGCGTAAATTTTACGCGCGCGTGATTAAAATAGAGGCAATGTATGAAGTCTCTCGCATGAACGTAAAAGTTGAGCGAGGATCAGTCTACTTTTACGCTTACTCGCAACCTTCAATACATTGCCTCTTTTTTTTAATTTTATTCTTTTTGTTTTCGCGCGTAAAATTTACTTGACAATGAAAACCGAAGAACTTAATATTTGCTCTGGTTGAGTCGTTCTTCTTTTAGCATAAGAAGGGTGGTGTAACCAGGCCAGGGCAATTCAATTTGTACTTCATCTCATTCTAGTACTAGGGGCTGATGTGAGGTCGGTGAAGGGTAGATGTGGGGTAGATAATGCGCAGGTAGTGGTGATGGAGGAGGAGGAGGAGGAGGAGGAGGAATATAAGGAGGAAAAACCAAATACGTAAGTAGGTGAACTGATGGGATGATGAGGAGAACGACAGAAATAAAAAGAAGGAGGGGGGAACAATGAAAAAAGGGGGGGAAGTGGAAGTGGGTGGCAATTGAGGTAAAACTATAGAAATATGGTGTAAGTGATGGTAGTGGAAGCGAAGGAATTGCAATAATATATATAAAAATGTAGTTTCGAAAAATGGTGTTGAAACTATTGATCTAGTGCATGATTAATAGTTAGTCTTCCTTTCTCTGCATGCCTCGCTCTCGGCTGACTTTTCCATTCCCGGCCCTGGATTTAAGAGAAAAATAAATAAAAAGTTAATTGTCTACTGCCTGCCAAAATCGCTACCTTTTTTTTCTTCTATTTATGTATAAAATTTAAATTCATCTTATATACAGTGTGAACTGCCTCCAGTAAAAGGAAGCCGCCATGCCCCTTTAATAATTACGAAATAAAATGAGATATACGCACTGGAAATAGAGGGAAAGAGGAAGACTTAACAATTCCTTTTTCAAGGAATCCTTGAAGAAAAACCAAATTTAGCCCACAATGCATAGTCCGTTATCATCAGGTAGTTAATGTTGTTAGTGTGTTCAGACCAGTACCAAAAAACTGCCCTTCATGGGCAGGTTTCTTTCGCAATGAGCCTCCGCCTGCGTACTGCACTCTGCAATGCGCCCCGCTAGTGATACCAACACATGAACAAACCTAGTTGCATGGAATATATTCTCACCCACCTTCTCTCCACAAATTCAGGTCGATAGATGGTATCCTATCGCAATTAACTAACTCTTGGCCTGTCTCAAAAACGCGCTCTTGAATTCGGTTTACATTATCTGAGTTGTCACAGATAACCTTTGCCAGCGAGCTTCCTTTCTTTATGGAATCCAACTGTTCTAATGTGAATCCTGTGTAAGAATCGTTTCGTTCATACCAGAATCGATCTCCAACTCGAAATCTTCGGAAGCTGTCAGCTATCAGGCAAGTTAAAGTCTGTCCCAAAATGGATCCCGGTTGTGGTTTCTCACTGATTCCTCCAACAAAGAGATCGATGTCAAAAGTAGAAATGTAAACACTAATGATTCTACCACGCTGCTCTTTGTCGATATTAACAAGGTCTGAAAACTTTTTGGCAAGTCCTCCGGGAAGGTCAGTATCCAATCCACAAAATTTTCGGAAGTATATGTAAGGGGCAAGACCATGGTCCCGGCCCCGTTGAATATTGATCGCCATCAAGTCTCCTACTATTCCGTCTGGAGTTGGTCCTGGAGTCACAAGACTTTCATGCACAGCATTGACAAAGTTCCTGGCGGAAAAAAAAAAACAGTGACTACAAAATGCGACCAGTTACAAACCTTTTTTTAAAAAATCAGGCTCTTTATTGTAGGCTCTTAGCCAATGAGAAAACAGATAGTTTGTATTAATGTTTAAAATATAAGAAAACTCATGTGGATTTTTTTTTACAGATCACAAGGTTTGGGTCGTTAAAAAGGATGAAAGTGAAACTGTATAATTCCAACTCTGACTTTAATCTCCATGCTCGATATTTTCCTATCCACTCATGGTATATTTATATCTTTTCCATTGACAACAAATATACTACGGCATACCTATCGAATCTTTGAGCAGGTTCCGTTGCCAATCCCAAATTAATGCCATCGATTCCATTATTCCTCAGTCTATAAAGAGACGACGGGTCAAAGAAGCTTGTGGTAGCAACTTCTCCGAGCCTAACAAATCCTCTGCTAAATTTTCCAAAGCTGTCCCGTATTAGTGAATGACCCATTCTAAGTGCGGCAGCTGCAAACGCATTTCTGGTCGAAGCGTCAACATTTGGATCATAACCATTAAAAAATTGCCCGAGAGGTTCTAAGGTAAGGTTGTTGTTTCGTCTCTAAAATGAAAAAAGTAAACAGATAATTTGGAGCTTGTTGCATGCAACGACTAATCACAAGCATATTAAAAAAAAAAAAGACTCTCTCCTCGGTAAGGGCCTCCTTGTGTCACAGGGAGGCTGGGGAGAAGGAACGACGGGCAGTGCAATCTCAGCGGGAGCCTCTTCGGAGGAGAAAGGCTCCATGACCTTTCAGATACTGGTCAGGCGCTGTGGCCACTGAGCTACCAAAAGACTTGTGGTGAGCTGTATATAATATATCGAAAGAATTGAAGGCTAGTGAATGACGTAAATCGCCACGAATCTCTGTAGCTGAGTGGCTGGCACGTCCGACGGTTGCCCAGAAGGGCCATGGTTTCGGTTTCTATACCCCGGATGTATGGTGACTCAGAGAGGATAAACAAAACAACGTCATCTCGGAATGACCTATTGTGCATCACATTCTCTCGTCTGACTACTACTTAAGGATACTGAAAACGATTTTAACATTTTCAATTTGACGCCTGAAAAAGACAGGTTAGGATGATTTAATACTTACCACTTCTTCACTAAACAAAACGGGCAGCCATTCGTTGTAAGTAATATGCTGAATTTGGGCAATCACAATTTTCCGCGCTTCCTGGAACAGTCGTTCGTCGTTCCATGTTGGATTTAAATGATGAAGAAACTTTGCGATTCGGTTATGTTCTCGAACAAAAAGGATGTGAACAGTCATCAACGCTGTGGAGGGAAAGAAAAGCAGTGAGCACAAGGTGTCAGAGCGCATGTAACTGTGAATCGATGCAAGATCGATCTATATGAGCACGACTCTCATACCAAATAATATTTATGGTTAGCGACCATCAGGACTTCGTTGAGAGTAAATTTATTGTGTGTTTGGCAGGCAGTGGAAAGCATTCATGTCAAGCACGCAGTAGTCAGCACCGTAATTACAAACCTGACCTAATTGTAAAAGATTTTACTGTAACTTTGTTGATGTTCGCTTTGGAAAAAAAGTGTTTTCTCTTATGCTTTTAAACATTTGTGCCGACTGTAGGCAAATCGTTAAAAAAATCCTGTCGATGACGATTGTTGAGTACAGTAACTGTGCAGAGATACGATAAAATAACTTGCTTCATACCCGGGTTTTCATTGTCCCTGAAGTCTCCAAAAAGAAAGCACGGTTTTAGTGAAGGCCTAGGTGATCTGCAAAATGAACTTGGATCAGCAGGAGGGGATATTGGCATTCTATCAGAGCGTGACACCGGAAGTGGAACTACTCGCAATAAACCAATACGTGACGTCGTATCTCGCACACTCTCTGCTTCCTCACAGTTAACTCCATAAATGTTTGAGGCGTCAATATAAGAAGTAACCAGATTCACCTAAAAAGGAGGGAAGACACAGACGTTTTAGGTCTTAAAAAGAGTGAAATCCGAGTGTTTTTCTAAAATTTCATTTTATTACATGGAAGGGAGTGTTTTACAACAGGAACTAAAACACTCAGAACTCGATTCGACGTTTGACGTTTTAAGTCCTAAAACAAAAAACAAAACAAATAATGGAATGTACTGTTTTTGTAATACCTAATATTCTCACTTAATTTCACGAGTATTAAATTTCGCGACTTTCGCGATTTGGGAAAAATCGTGAAATTTAATACTCGCGAAATCTAAAAATCCCTAAAAATCGCGAAATTAAATTTTCGCGAAATATGGCTCATGATTTTTCACGAAATTAAGTGACAAATAAGGCATTTCATTTTATTGCTTGGACAGAAGTGTTTTAGTGGCAACTAAAATGCACATGACCACCACATCGGGAAAGCGAATGACGTATTTTCCGTATGTTAACGCGAATGGTAATATCGAGTAGCGACGTCACTATTCAAGCCTTTTCAAACTTGGGTAGAATGAAATTGTTTTTTTTGTTGTTGTTGTTTGGAATACTTATAGTAACTATTGCTGCCAAAAGATTCGTTGTAGTAGGAAGATGTAATGCTCTTTCTGAATAACAAGAGAACTTGACATTATGTCTCTGTCTTCACCCTCGACCCAGACCTTTCGTTTGGTGACTGCTCGCATCCGTGAATATTTAGTTTTTTTTTTTTAGCTGGCTGAAAAGGGGTTATATTAATAAATGAGAAACTGTCTGAATCTAATATTTAAAATTAATACAATCCCGTGTTACAAAATAACGCAAGATTCAAATAAAATTTTATAAGAAAAAGCACAAACCTGCTCCCCATTTCGTATTTCTGATCGTGAAAGAGGAATACACTGGGCGCTTTGATTGTTCCTCAATCTATCATCCGGATTATTTTGCGAGATCGGAATGCTGACACATCCAGGGACATTGTTTGGACATGGCGCATTGTTGGTCCCACATCCTTCGGTCTGATTAGAAACTGTCAACGTGAAGTCGTGGTCTATAAATGATCCCCACAGCATGGTCATGTGAGTAAAGTTTGGCTCCAAACCACCAACGTTCTCTGAGGTGTTCACGAACACAGTGTTGCTGATTGTTCTCGCGTTTCTGAGGGGCAGTGATGGCTTTGTGGTGGAAGCGAGTCGTGGTCCCAGTCCGTTTTGAAAGGATGGTGGCAGGAAACGTGCGAATGCTGTTCCAGCTGAGCCCTTTGTATTGAGATACGGAAAAATAAATCTGACTATAAGTATTCCCGACCTCTACCCTCGTCAGGAAGTACAAGGAGAGCGTGGGATGGAAGAGAATACTTGAACTGGTGCTCGCTCAGTCTCTAATGACTCTGGAAGATTTTTAAAAACTATTTTTGACCCTAACAAATATTTTCCCGATGAAAAATTAGTGCACTGATCTGCTTGCATCTAACCAGGGGGTTAGTTGCCTGTGAAAAGACTCTCTTATGGCGTATAGGACGAAAAGAAATTTAATTCAGCCCAAGCAGACGCGAAAGGGAAAAAGGATAGGGAGAGCCATCTTCTAATCATCCTGTTGATCATCTGTCAACAGGGTCATTACTTAAGTTTAATTCCTTGGAAGTGGAATCCCGATTTTTGGCGAACTGCCTTGGGAAAAGTAAATTGGTTCGAATTATCGGTAATTTCAAAAAATCGAAACCGAATTATCGAGAAGGGTACTATAAAACCGACATAAAAAATTTGCAAACGTCTTCGGGGTGGCAGTGTGAGATTTCTACGATATGCAGAAACTAAATCCAGTTTACAGTATGGTAAACCTTACCTGTGTTATGTTGCACAAGTTGTTGCACGTTCCGTCAAACATGCGATACTTGCGTTGTATACAGTTTAGACGCACATACAGTGGTACTCTCTCGCAAAATGGATCAACCGATATAAACGTATCTCGGGAGTTAAGAGACGACCCCGCAAAGGAAGGTGATAAACCAAAACAGACAAATGCTCCAACAAAAAGACAGAGACCTTGTCGCAACCTGAGGGAAAACAGTNCATCTAACCAGGGGGTTAGTTGCCTGTGAAAAGACTCTCTTATGGCGTATAGGACGAAAAGAAATTTAATTCAGCCCAAGCAGACGCGAAAGGGAAAAAGGATAGGGAGAGCCATCTTCTAATCATCCTGTTGATCATCTGTCAACAGGGTCATTACTTAAGTTTAATTCCTTGGAAGTGGAATCCCGATTTTTGGCGAACTGCCTTGGGAAAAGTAAATTGGTTCGAATTATCGGTAATTTCAAAAAATCGAAACCGAATTATCGAGAAGGGTACTATAAAACCGACATAAAAAATTTGCAAACGTCTTCGGGGTGGCAGTGTGAGATTTCTACGATATGCAGAAACTAAATCCAGTTTACAGTATGGTAAACCTTACCTGTGTTATGTTGCACAAGTTGTTGCACGTTCCGTCAAACATGCGATACTTGCGTTGTATACAGTTTAGACGCACATACAGTGGTACTCTCTCGCAAAATGGATCAACCGATATAAACGTATCTCGGGAGTTAAGAGACGACCCCGCAAAGGAAGGTGATAAACCAAAACAGACAAATGCTCCAACAAAAAGACAGAGACCTTGTCGCAACCTGAGGGAAAACAGTCATAAACGTCTTTAAGTTCTCATTTTTTATAATAATTTTATATATTAAAAATCTTCTCACTAAAGGTAAGAAGAAATGTTTCAATAGATCTTATGAATTGTAAGATATGTCGGGATATCACAATAATTATTGAAACTTGTATCGGTGCATGCAAGGCAATACTTCATTTTATATATCACTCCTCAAATCATTATTAATAATATAATAACGGTTTTTGGTGGTTTTATCCATACATAAAATTTAAACTATGCACTTCGGTGCACATACACTCTTCAGGGATCTGCTTCCATTTGAAAAGTTAATCCCTAAGAAGAAGGACACTAAATACAGTTTCTGAAAAAAGTCTTGCCATGGTCACAAAGTTAATACAGATCCTTTTCAATTATAAAGGGACAGGGCTTTTGCTTTTGCTTCCTGCGAACGAAGAGAGCTGCGATGAAGTAATATGACGAATAGAAACCTTTTTTTAATATAGGAAAAAAGCAAATTTTGAAAAAACATTGCTGTCAAAACTCGGTTGCCATGTTAACGTCAACGTTGACGCACACGTCAAGAAGACTTTAAAATCTTTTCGGATATTTTTTTTAGGAAAAGTCGCAGTACGTTTCGTGGTCATAGCTTGATTGGTCTTGAAGTTATTCAACGTTTAAGCGAGGCGGGGAAGGGTCTGAATAGGGTTAAAATACAATTTAGATTTTTTACTTATTGCAGTTACTGCATTTTCAACATTTTGTAACGCGAAATTCTTACTACTTTTAATAAGATCAATAACAATGATCATCTTATATTTTGTCTTTTAGTTTTCTTATTTTTGAAGAAATAAAGACTTCACTTTACTACTGTACAGTACTTAACTTTACATTAAATTTAATAAATAAATTATCTTTTTGACCAAAACCAATTGCAAATTTATCGTTTCTAAGGGCTGAGTCTGAATAAACTGGGTTACCACAGGCCTAGAAACTACAAAACTAAAAATAACTGTTCATGTTTCAAGTTTGCCAGAGAGCGTATTTATAACTCAGTGATTAGCGCGAAGCCGCCCAAGATTGGCGCGGCTTCATTTTGGGATGACCACTATGCCTTTGTTATATTAAAGGCCTTTTTCATCTTAAGCTATCTCGAAAAAACATAGTTAGAGCTCTAACATTTAAATCAATATGGGCTGACAAAGGACTCGAAAAAAGTGCTCGAAGGTTACAAGCTTTTCAATCTTTTAACGGTGGCCAACGTACTCTAAGGTAGTCAAACCAGTGGGAATTAAGTTGACTGATCGAAATGATCATTTGACACGATATAATTTATCAAAATTAACTGTAGTTAGCTCTTTGTGAGTATTTGTTTAGACGACTCGCTGAAGAGTGCTCTTGACGCTGAGGGCATTTGTGATTCTAAGCGCATTACTCAAAGACGAAGTATTTTTTGTCTTCGATGATACGACAGAGATCTTAGGACCTGGTTGACGTTAATCGACATCGGCAGTAAAACTTCGAAACCATCAAGAAGTTAACGGTACCTTAATTCCATCATTACGCTGCTTGTGCTCTTCTGTTTTNTAAGTTGACTGATCGAAATGATCATTTGACACGATATAATTTATCAAAATTAACTGTAGTTAGCTCTTTGTGAGTATTTGTTTAGACGACTCGCTGAAGAGTGCTCTTGACGCTGAGGGCATTTGTGATTCTAAGCGCATTACTCAAAGACGAAGTATTTTTTGTCTTCGATGATACGACAGAGATCTTAGGACCTGGTTGACGTTAATCGACATCGGCAGTAAAACTTCGAAACCATCAAGAAGTTAACGGTACCTTAATTCCATCATTACGCTGCTTGTGCTCTTCTGTTTTAACAATTCTATAACCTGAAGAGAAAAAAGAAAAATTTATAAAATAATTTATAAGCGTCCCTGAGGTGTAAAAATTGTCTTATCAGACAAGAAAAAAAATGTTTATCTTTTAAGAATAGAGCTGGCTTAAAAAGCCCCGACAAAACAACACCAAATATAACAGGAGCTAGTCAAGACTTGAACCTTTTCCTAAGGCGTTCTTTTAGTACTCAGTGTGGTTTGAGAAGAATATGGCCGTATAACTTCCTTTTATGCTGTTTTGGAAGTCATTATCAAAGCTACTACTTATGCTGTGGTCAAAAAATTACTGCTTTGTCATGACAGCCAAGCAGCGGTCATTCAAAACTGAACACGGGTTCATGCGGAAAAAAAGAAAAGGTTTTAACTGTTTAAAGTTGATATTAGTCGTAGTGGTATTTAACAACGTAAATGATGACTTGCGTAGAGAGAGAGAACACAATTGAAGAACTGTCATTTTCCGTTGCACTGATCAACCATAACGTAAGGTGATGACTTTATGGAAATGTCGGTGAACATGCCATTGCTGACCGGCAAACTTATTTCTAGAATCAAGATTTAAAACCTTGTGAAACTGAATTGCACAGAAGGCACAGTTGATTCAAGCACATCTATGCGATTTACCGGAGACAGAAATTAGCTGAAATTAAAGCTCAAACACATCTAAGCTGCAGATCATTGCAGTGATGTAGTTACTTGAAACCTTGAACTTCGAACTAGTGCTTATGAACCTTAATATTGGACTCTAAACAACAGCATAGCTGGCTGGAAAATGAGGCGATCAGCAGGTTAATGATAAGCCGATCGTCGATCTTTTCCCATCTCCAATGTGACTTTTCTTTAGCTTTAAGCTTGTTGGATCGATCCCGTGCATGTCATGTATTGAAGGTCGAGAGACCGAAGCCGGATAACTTTGCAAAGTCATTAAAAATAAAAAGACACACTGTACTATCTTAACCTTTCCTTAGGCTGCTCGGTAGAAAGGGACAACTCCCGTAAAAGAGCGTGGTATGGGTTGAACTGATGTTGCAAAATGAAATGGCTCGAACTGATTCGATATTTATGTGCGACACTAACTAAAAGGCATTTTTGGTCCAGCTGAAAATGCAAAAAATGCCCAATAACTTGTAATGTATTAAAATAAGCTCACGTGTCTTAAGGGTTCTCTGATAAAATAAAAGCTACAAGACATCCAATTCTTCTGGCCCCCACATAAGTCAACCCCCCCTAATAGTAATTCACCTAAAAAACAAACAAACAAATTACGGTTATCCGTAATCAGCATCCCATTATCGTAAACCATTATCAGTTCTTAATCCCCGACTAAACGTTATCCACTCGGTAAGAAATCCGATGAAAAAGGTCTATTTAGGCCAAATGCTTCTTGTACTCATGTTCTTGAATTTTAACTCTACAGTACGTCAAGCGTGATCTTAAGGGCAACCTATCATATAGTTCAAACAATGCTTACCTCTAAGTCACATATAAACAGTTCTAACTCTATAACGGAGCTAGGATGAGTAACACAAACAAGTGGGAAATTTATACAAACAAACCATGTTGTAAAACAAAATATAGTACAATCAATATATCATCAATGCAGACGCCAGAGCTAGGTTCAAACCCACAGTAAAAGGTAACAGCTTTATAGAGTAACCCAATATTAAGGTAGCTTGGTTATTGTCTTGGGTTGTAGAATGTGACATTTAAAAAACTAGTAAAAAATACATATTCCAAACCAGTGTGATAAAATTTATTTTCACGGTAGGTTTGGCGTTTAAAAATTTGGGGAGGGGGGAAGACGAATCAAAGGCATTGTAGTCTTAAAGTCGTTTAATCCAGTCAAACAACACAGGGTAAGATTATAGATTGAAAAGTGCAGTATAAATCCCGACAAAAACAAACACTGCTCTCTAAAAGGTAATTATTTTCACGTTCGAGTCGTATTCAGTTTATCCAGTGCAGGTTTATTCCTGGTTTATTGTCTACCGCATAGCTTAAACAAATATTAAGACGTGAAATGTTACTGATGTTTGGTAATTTCACCTCCTCCATCAACCTGGGTCGTCTAGATTGCTTTTATTTTTCGGCTAGCCTTGTAAAGCTTCTTGAGGGATAGGCAATTCAGGGTTGCTAGGCGCAATATTTTTGGTTCATTGTTAGCTGTTTTAATATATTGTTAAAACCGGACGTACTTTATGAAAACGAAAGTTCCCGCTCAACTGAAAATTAGCACAATATCATATACTGAATTATGAAGCAGGAAACCGACTTCAGGAAATGTTTGTAGTGAGTCAGCTAATTTCTGCAAAAAAAAGAATGAGTCAGCTTGATTTACTAATCACAGCTCTCTGTTTCAGTGTTTGTTGTGAAAAGTATTCTATCACTAGAAACCTGAGACGTTATCATTATGAAGAACCTCTACGCTAATGATTCAGAATTTTATCGTTTTCTTTATTCAACCCAAGTTACTGGTGTTGCATGTAAAATCTATGTTCGTCTTATTTAAGCGAACCCTTTCAAGTGAGCTGGGAAGAGGCAAAATCAGAATTAATCAAAAAAACTAAAAATCACCTTTTGCCGATTTTTTCGCCTGAGTTTACATTAAACAGCCAGATTTGGTTGTTTTATGCTGAAAAGTGGATTTTTCTTAAAAAGCTTCTGAATCAGGAACTTTGCTTAACCCATTCGCACCTGGAGATTTCACAGAAAAACGCGTTTTGAAGCTAGTCGAGCGGTTTTCTAGTCACTGTCTTGCTATAATAAAGAGCGAAAACTTACCAAAAAACGGCCTTCTGATACAGATGCAAAATACTAGCTTGCAAAGTTTGGGCATGCGCAGAAAGCAAAATTTCGAGATTTAATTGGGTTTTAAAGTGACACAGCAGTCTGGACTTTTACTTTTAAATTTTCGCTTTCTGTCGTTCCCTCTTTTTTCGCTTTTCTTGCCTCATTTTTTCACTTGCTGGACATTTAGTCGGGCTTCATTTTGGTGGGAAAAATTTTAGAAAAGCTTTTAGGATCCTAGGATTAGATGAAAAGAAAGATCTGGGTAGTGGAACAAGATTTTCATGGAAATTTTCAGGTCGATGTTACATATTTTCTTGCCTTTTTCTCTGGTGTCCTTGACTGAATTGTGTTCATTGTGCTATGGTTTGAAAGATCATCACTTTGCACAAGTTAGCGGACAAAGTTGTCCTTGACCATTAAAACTGATCACGTCACAAGTGGTAGAAAGGAAGTGGATCCGCACGGACGGTTACGGGCGGCTAAGGGGCGAATGGGTTAATAACTAAGTTGGAAGAGGACGGTAACTCTACAGATGAACACGTCCCGAGTGGTGATTTGCCTCAACCGCCACAAATTTTGAAATACGCAAGAAAACATAATATAAATACAACTGGAGTGGACTTTGTGAGATTAAACGGTCTTAACGTCCGTAGATTTTAACTTTCTTGGTATTTAATTGTCACGCCACAAGGGGCAAACTGAGTTAACGTGTAAACTGAAACCAGTTATAAATCCAAACAGTAATAATGATAGACAGAATGAGTACCAAAGGTCCTCCCTTTTTCAACTTTGCATAATAAGCACAGAAAAAACAAACTCTTGAATTTCAACTCAAATTATATATAATCTCTAGATGATATTCAATCTTTTTCAGTCTTAAGTCAGTTCTCAGGGAAAGCGAGCATGGCGTCAACTCGCCCTTCACCAAACCTCTCAACTTTTGTGTCAGGTCTTCATCTAATTTTTACGCTTGCCTCAGTTGCTTTTCTTTCGTACAAAGTTTATTACCTTGAATATGAGCTCTCTTTAATTCGGGGAAAAGAATCTTTAAGTGATGGCCGCATACGCGTGACTGAAGCGACTCCTCTGTCTCTGATTCCGAACGGTGAAGAGCTCAGAAGTGAACGGAATCGCAGAGCTGATCAAGAGAGGGTGATATTATCTTCAGCCGGCAAACTCAAGGAAGCATGTGTCCAGAAGTTGCTGGACGATCTTCAGGTAAGGCAATCTATCTGATCCTAGTTTACCATTGTTTCATAGT
The DNA here is from genome assembly GCA_942486025.1 of Porites evermanni. Lineage (NCBI taxonomy): Eukaryota > Metazoa > Cnidaria > Anthozoa > Scleractinia > Poritidae > Porites > Porites evermanni. The sequence goes on along the minus strand of CALNXI010004600.1, from coordinate 9,208 downwards.
TAGCCATCTTGATTCTGCATTTCTAAAATATAAACTGACACGCAAAGGATGTTCGAAAAAATCTCACTTCCATTGTATCGAAGAACAGGGTTTTCGAGTTTCATCGATCCATCTAAACGTTTCTCACTAATGTGTAATACGTTGGACTGTTTGATACACGTTAATTCGAAGTTATTTCCGGATGGCTAAGCGTCGTGGGGGATATACTCCCTTTTATGCCATGCAACAGTATTGTGAGCGGTTATTGGATGGTTTTTAAACTCTTTTGGTCAGAAATTGGGTATAGATTTATTTCCACCGTTGTGGTCTGGGTATGGATTTTAAAGACGCAACATTTTACTGTCTTGAAAAGTGAGCTTTGATAATTTGAAAGGTCCCGTCTCTCATTTGTACGTAAAATCCGTGTCGCAGATTTAAGCAGCTACAATGGAATATTAGGTATCAAAGTGTATACGCACTGCCACGGTCTGCTATGAAATAGAGTATCAAACTTTGGGTTATGTCTAATACGATGTCGGAAAATCATAACTATCTAGCTTGTTTTGGATAAGGACCACACGGCTCCTGTACGACAATGATGCTGCAAGCCCACCTCACAGACCTCACAAAAAAAACAGTACTTTTCCCTGGCAAAGCGCCGTTATTGTTGTGAAGTGAAATTTTAGTTGCTTTTTTTTGTTGCTTTTTTAGTTCTAGACACACTTGAGTTTGTGCTAAGTCAGAAAGTATATAATGTTCATTTAGTAACACTGACAGGGAGTTACTTACCATGAGTTCTATACGGGTGGTCACCTTTACGAGTAACGTCGATCACCTGAACTCGGAAAAATATCATGATATTGAGACTTCTTTAGTGACCCACGGAGTGATATACTTTGTCTAGTTTAGTTGTGTAATGTAACAGAAGATGACCGTATTTATGCCATATAGGGGATATCTAACTACCGTGAACCGCCGCTTGTAAAAAGGATTAATATATCCAGTCCGGTAGCGGTTTTTAGAAGGGCTAATAAACGCGGAAGGGCTTAAATCCCGGGAAGGGTTGCAGGGGAGGACGGGTGCGATTGGGGTATGTTGCCGTTTTCGTTTAAGGTATTTTAATTGATTCCTCGTTCCTACTTCGTACTCAGTTGTAAAGCCACTCCAAGGCTGTTAAGCTCTAGTTGCAGTTTGGAGAACCGAGATGGTTGGGAACTCCTTCCATAACGCACACCTTCTAAAGGACAGTTCTTCGGGACAACTTAACTGTAGCCTTGTGTTAGTGCACATACCTCTTTCTCGCAAAGTTCATAATAAATACAACTGGTAAGAGAATGATAAGTGAGTCGTAATCCAGAGAACGACAGATTTCCAATTAGTGCGCTAGCGCTAAATGATAGTATGCTCATAAAATACTTCATTGTTTTGTGTTTTCAATGTACGCGAGATACACTGTTAATAAGGAAAATAATGACCGCTAGGTACAGGCACAAGCGTGTGATACAGTGGAGCCAAATTAAAAAAAAACATGCGCAGAAAATTTATTTGTTTATTTACGTATTTTTTCACCTATCATTTTATTAATATATTTTTTTTCACGGTTCAATTTTTCATACTGAGACTCAATTCACTGACAACTCGGGCTATTCGGAAACTATAAGTGTATGGAATTTGTTGTCATAGAGTCAGAGGCGCAATTGGCAGGCATGGTTGTAAAAATAAATGTAAACCGTAAATTGTAGTCTGTTTACCAACGTCAAGCACTTAGGAGTTCTTGAGAACTCGTTTAAACGTGTCCGTGCGTTTCAGATTGAATTGGAATTTGGAAGTGTTAGTTTTAGGAGAGGTGAAAACCGGAGTATTCGGAGAGAATCTCTTGGAGCTAGGAAGAGAACCAACTACTAATGAAGTCGACGCCGGGATTTGAACCAGGGCTATTAGGCGAGTGCTCTCATCATTGTGCCATCCTTGCTCCCCAGCTATATATCCTTCAAAATCGCATGTTGACATTTGGAATATCTAGACATTGCAGCAATTGTTTACTTATCATAATGAAATTGTAAATTGTAACCTTGACCGTTTTGATCAGCTTGGTATATTTAAAAAAACAAAGTCAAGAAGGATCAACTGAACTTGAGAATTAATTTCCTAACCCAAATATTGAGACCTACACCACGAGTCAAAATATTATTTTCCTAGTTCAGTTTTACGTCAGATGAGTTTTTCCCACCAATTGAACTGAGTTGTAATCGGTTTTGTTCCAGCTTTAAGAAGAATTGCCTTTAAACTGAC